>CABFOV010009496.1:0-19251 GCA_902141375.1 Timema poppense
TAGAACATCCTCGGGCTGGAACAGGAAATACTCTTGGTCAAGTTGAGTTCTAGTTTCATAGTGGCCGGGCATCGATGACGAGTGAAGCGTTGGCTAGTGTCTCGCTTTAGTCTAACTTGTTCAAGCCGCGGGAGTGGATGTCTTGGTGGTGTGTGTTAGCATCCCATCTGACGGAGAGGAGGCACGCCAAACTTAGTGAGTGTTGAAGCTCCATATTACAGGGTGGTTGGTATTAGATGTTGGCGTTTGGAACATCGTTACACTTTTTTAAACAATGTATTGTTACTTTTATATTTTGATTTAAAAACATAGTACTGTGTACAAAATGTGCTCAAATTATTTTAAATTAAGTTAGTTGTAATCTAGTTTTAAAAAGAAAGGGAAAGAACTGATATATTTCTTGTTTGAAGTGCCACTAAAAACTCTCTCACGTTGTGTACACAAAACTCGGTGATTTACTCGTATATAAGATTCACTTAATAGTCGGTTGGAGCTAACGAAGATGATAAAAAGCAAGCAGATTGTATCTATAATTTCAGTCCTTCCTTCTTTATATTATCAACTACACCACTGAATATTATTCAATTTTATCTTCATTTATGTTCTTATCTGACTGCTTGTTGACCATCTAATAATTTTAAGAATAATTTTAATTATATTTAATTATTCATTACACTCACGTTCTCAATTTTTAATAACATTAGTAATTTATATAAAACACTATAAATTAAACGATTAGATGATTCTGGATGGATCCAGGACTCTCTTTCGTCGCATTTTCTCCATCCGCTATTACCCCTTCCCCTTCTTTTCTCTCTTTGGGTGTTTTGTGTGTGTATCCCATACTTCCCCCCTCTCTGGGCAATTGATCACTCTTGGCAGGATATACATCCAGGGCACATCTACGTGTAAAATGTAAACTCTAAATTGATTTTCAGTATTTATAATTCAAAATAATGTAGGCGCTAAATTAATTTTCGGTATTTGTAAGTCAAAATTACTTTTCGTCTAATAATACAATGTAAATATTCAGAGTTATTTATGAGGAATAACATGTTATATATTCAAAATCTTTGTCTAAGAAAGATCTTTAAACGTTAGAGTTCCTTTTAAGGAATATTAAGTTGATTATATATAATCTTTTGCTAAGAAAGATAATTTCAGAGTCCTTTTATAAGGAATATTATGTTTCTTATGCAAAGTTTTTGGCTAGGAAAGAGATTTAAATGTTCAAAGTACTTTTATAAGGAATATTACGTTAGTTATGTATATTCTTTGCTAAGAAAGATATTTAAATGTTCAGAATCCTTTTACAAGGATTATTATGTTAATCATGCAAAGTATTTTGCTAAGAAAGATGGTTAAATATTCAGAGTCCTTTTACAGGGAATACTATGCTAATTATGCTATGCCCTTTGCTAAGAAAGATAGTCACATATTCAGAGTTCTTTCTAAGGAATATTTGGTTAACTATGCAAAGTTTATGGCTAAGAAAGATGTTCAGAGTTCCTTTATAATGAATATTACGTTAATTATGCAAAGTCTTTTGCTAAGAAAGATAGTTAAATGTTCATAGTCCTTTTATAAGGAATATTATGTTAATAATGCAAAGTCTTTGGCCAAGAAAGATAGTTAAATATTCAGAATCCTTTTATAACGAGTATTATGTTTATCACGCTAAGTCTTTTACAAGGAAATGTTTGTTAAACATTCAGAGTCCTTCCAACTTGTATTAAATATTTTGTCCTTTTTTAGTCGTTCTGACTTATATATTATATAAACATATATATTTACCTTGTTTATAAATTAAAACTTACATTTATCCAGTTTATAACTAAAATTTACATTTAAATACTTATCTTCTGATTTGATGATTTCAACAGTCACCTGTCTATCTATTATTACTCTATCCTGGGAAAATTCTTTATTATTATCTGGTCATTCCTTTATTTTGTTTCGCCCTAAGATGCTAAATGGGTTTCAGTGAACCAGGATCAAATATATTATGTAATAATATATTTATTTTAATTGCTTATTCTGCATTTATTTCCCCCTTTTTTTATGTTGTTTAATTTTATATGCCTGCCTCGGTCCTGGAGGAGGAAAAGGGGGCTCCGCTATTGTCTTTATTCCCTTTTTAATTTTAGGCGAGCATTGCTTCCCTTGAATAAACGCCACTGCTTTTTACAAGCTGCTGTTTAAATTTCCTTCAAAATATAAAATATGTCGGTACAGGTAGGGACAAATGTACTCGCGGCTAACCCATAAAATATATTAGCAATTAATTAGGAATATTTTTTGTAGCTTAGAACTGGATTGAATGAATGAAAATTCAGAATTGAATCGGATACGAGTGTTTCTGGTTGAGTGAAGTAAATGTCTTCAGTGCCAATGAAGAAAGAGAAAAAAAAACCATTCTATTGTATACATTTTTAACCAACTTTATTATTTATTTATTATTATTTAATAATTAATTACATGATCCACTTATAGGACTATGGATTAACAATTATAATTGAAATTTTACGTTGGTTTAAATTTTAAAAGATTTAAAAGACATTAGGAATATTATATCATGGGGAAAAAAGTAAAAGAAATAGAAAAGTACACAATACATAATAGAACTCGAATTGAATCACCAAACTATTTTTTATAATCTTAAATTTATTTGTAGTGAATTATTAGTGAGGAAATTTTTATTTATAATTTATATGTTGGTAGTCATAACAGCGATGGTCAACTGTTATAAAATTTAGATGTAAATTTTGGAGCCACATACAAACATATTTTCGATCATGTAACACATTTTATATTAAAATTAATAATGTATTCTTTGTCTCGTATAGAGGCATTGTAAAATTCTTAAATATATATTAACCCAGTATCATAATCAAATTCCACAATGTCACAGCAAGGAGCTGCCTTACAAAATTACAATCAAGAACTTGTCAAAAGTATGGATGTTTTATTTATAGTTTTCAATAGACATACATCATTCTCGTTTAGGCCTAATTGTTTCACTTACAAGCGTAATATAACTCTTTTTATTGTTCAATAGTATTCCAGGTATAAATGTGAACTTGTTTAAATTCCACTGAGCTGCAAGCTATTGGAGATAACATATTATTTGTTTATTTTTGAAGCTATTCAATGGTGGCAATATACATTTCTAATATAAGGGTATAGATCACAAAGGGGGCGGAATTATTGTCATAATATACCAGTATAAAAATAAATCATTTCCTATAAAATGAAAAAGTGTTAAGAATTATGCCTTCTTTGTGTACCACTATTTTGTTTTGATTTATTACTTAAGATATTTTAATAAGTTGGGATATAGGTTGTGCTGGTTGCACAAGAGTAATGGCAATTGTGGTAAGGATGTTTGTTCATTTAGTTAGAGAAGGAATGAAAAAAGTTTTTGGTTATGATGTCGATTTTGTCAAAATAAATATAGGTAAACAAAGAGGTGATGGGAGATTCCTCCATAACGACATCACTCAGATGGTAACTCTACCCACAGTTTGGGATGTGTAAAAAGTATTGATACTTTATTAATATCAATATTTCCCTTTGATACTACTAACTTTTTTACTCATTACTTTTACTGGTATGAGTATTCACACCCTGGTGCATAATTAGTCGAATATTGTTGAATTTTTACTCAATCTTAAAAATCCATGTGTCACATGTAGATAGTCATCTTTGCCACTGTCTGTATATAGTAATGTTATCATAATCTTGGTGACCTGGCGGTCTAGGGGTAATGTGTCGGACTTCTATGCTGGCGGCCGGGGTTCAATCCTCGGTCCCGGCATAGATTTATCTGATTACCAAACCCTTCCTTCACCTCTGACAAGACATCTTGTGAATGTGGGGAATGCCAGGCCTCCACCATGGTTCGGATTCCACGTTAAACTGTAGGTCCTCCATTTCATCTCACAATCACCCTACCATTACACATTAGCGTAAGAGTGTATAACCTGAACGGGTAGTACTAATAATAATAATCATAATCTTTCTACAGCTTAGTACTGGGTTTCCCAGAATTTTATTAGTAATAGTTGGCAACTCTACAGTATCAGATTAAGATATGGGACCATTTGTAGTATTACTTGGCTTATCTATTGTTTTGGAGTAGTAATAGAAACTCATAGCTTTAGGTGAAATTGACCTTTTTTATTTGTTTTTTCTCTTTAATTTCTAGGCAATGATATTTTTTTGTGGATGAAAATGTAACATTAATAGCTCTAATTTTATAATATAGTTAGCTTGAGCGTTGCACAATGGTTGGTAAAATATTGCCATTATATGGTGTATTACCACTATGCTGATTTTGCAAAGTTTTAAAAAAATTCCTGCACAGGCTTATATATATTTAAAGGATATAATGTTTGATATCTACACTCACTATTCATGTTAAATAGGTCTCGAAGAACTCAAAAACAAACGAGCATCATTACAAGTGGCAATTGACCAACAAGAAAATGACAAATCCTTGTTGCAACGGGAAATTGAAAAAATGCACTATAGGTTAGCTCAGATCAACGAAAGTCTAGCAAAAAAAATTACAGCAAGGACAGAGTATGATCGAACCATCGCTGAAACAGAAGCAGCCTACACAAAGGTATCAATGTGTTATTAAATACTCCTTAGTTCCTTTGTGGTAGAAAGGAATGATAATTGGAAGATAAGCTGGAGGATGGTTGGCTTAGGGAGGGACCTGTGGTTTCTAACAACAAATTCACAGGGATTGGATAATAGGATTTTTCAGGCCAAACTTTATTTCTTCCAACTTTTTAAACAATTAGCATCATCGTGAGAAGATCTTAAACTATGGCAATTCTTGTCCAGCTATTTGGTTTACATATATACACTTAATTACACTAGTTAGATTAAATAAACCTTGATTTATATGAAGGAGGAGTGGTAAACTGTTTAAGAAAAAACACCCTCATTACACCCGGGTGGAATTCAAACCCTGTCTGCCCTACATTGGCAAACCAGACTAGACGAGTTATCAGCTTTATTCCGTCTGCCCACCTTTATGGGTTTTTGTTATTTGTTTGAATCAATCCATTTTGTGATAACAACTGAAAATAAAAGTGTATAATTGTGATTAGTTATTATTTAGCTATTAATTCCAATGTTTATATTTTATTTGAGCTGAAGAAAATCACAAATATTTTATAACTGTGTATTTGAAGTAAAAAAAAATCCATCTTTAAAATACTGAGATAATTGGTATAGTGGCTTGCATTCCCAATTTTGATCCAGGAGTTTGGGGCTCCAAACTAACTTCGTGTACAAAGTTTTTTTTGGTACACTAGTGGTTTTTCCATCCAATCTCTAGACCAATGCTTGTGGATTTATTTAAAATGTACCTTCATCATTTTATGTCCATAACTTATTATTAGCACTGCGTCTTAATAACCGTTCGGGTTATACACACTTACACTAAATGTGTAATGGTAGGGTGATTGTGAGATGAAATGGAGGACCTACAGTTTAACGTGGGATCCGAACCACGGTGGAGGCCTGGCATTCCACACATTCACAAGTTGTAATTAATACATGTCTTAGCAGAGGTGAAGGAAGGGTTTGGCAATCAGATAAATCTGATTGAACCCCAGACCCCAGCACAGAAGTCTGACACCTTACCCCTAGACCGCCAGGTCACCTATGTCCTTAAAAGTAGATGGCTTAAGTTGTGAAAAGTTCAAATGGAAAGCAAGGTGTATATCACTAAAATAATGAAAGTCCCAGAACTATTGGTTTTCTGTTCCAGATTATAGAGAGCTCACAAGTGCTGTTAAACATGATTAGAAGAGAAACTGTTTGTCTCGAACAGGCAGCTCATAATAATATGAAAGGGGAAGGTCATACATGAGGCTGGTTTTTTCACCATGCAATATGTACAGTAAAACTATTTTGATGCAAAAACCTAAAAACTTTACGATCAAAGTCTGACAGGTGAAACATTTTTCAATCGGAATGTTTTATTACTATTACTGCCAATTAAAATTATTTATTATTTTTGAATCAAATAAACATGATGCTTGTGATATTTTTACTAATAAAACATATCAAAACTAGATCTCATACCTTAGTTAGGCACAATATATATTAGAGCAATACGTTGGGCCAGTTTCATAGTCAAATTTAGTACGCCTCAAGTGCGGCGCTACACTAAGTACAAGACGACACCTACCTAAACCAGAAAGTTTAGGTAGGTGTCGTCTTGTATTTAGTGTAGCGCCGCACTTGAGGCGTACTAAATTTGACTATGAAACTGGCCCTATGTTAGGAACTGACATAAATTGCAAGTCATATGTTAGGATTTTTTAATTTTAAATGACATGCAAGCTATTCACACTGCAGTATTTTTTGCATAATCTGTTCACAGTAATGTTGGCTTTTTCTTTAAGATGGAAAAATCAATAAAAATTGTTCTGTATTTATTTAGGTGATTAAATCTTTTCTCTTTTATAATAAAGGATATTGATTACACTTGTCAATCCAAGAAAACATATTTGCAAGGATTTTTGTCCTCTTACAGAAAAGAACATCATTAATTAATTGACCTTGGCTCTATCTAGCGAGTTCTTAAAACTTTTTGAACATAGCTATTGTAGTATTGTTGGAATAGCCTGAGGTTTTAAGATTATATATACTTATTGATTGGTAGCGGTGTGCAAGATCGAGTTTTTTCGTTCGAGATGAGATCGGGAACGAAAATTTTAGAATCCCTTACTTCGGGACAAGAACAGGAATTAAAAATGTATAGTTAATTATTTCTAATACCATCTTAAAACACTGTGTAATATTTAATTTGTTAAATGAATACCTAAGTGAGATACAAAATAAATCTACTAACCAAAATAACTTAAATAAATACCTAACATTTGTCAAATAATAATAGAAAACATAAAAATGCTGTCCCAACAATCGAGTCATGAGCGGTAAATATTTTTTTACGCGGGAATCCCGCAACTCCCTAGTGGTTGGGTCACTTTCCAACTGTCTGTTATTTACAGATTATATTGAAAAGTACTCGAAGGTAATTTACATGAAGTATTATAACTTTATTAGTCTGAAAAAAAAACTTATGCAAAGTAAAGGGTTTTGTGACTATTTTTTTTCACCGCATCCTACTAATTTGCGCTCTCATATCTACTCTAATGGGATAAGATTGTGGAATGTACTATAATGGGATAAGAATGTTGAATGTAGCTGAAATGTACTGGCATTTGTATGGAGAGAGAGAGAGAGAAGAAAATCATTTAGGAAAAGCATGCCGAAATTCAAACCCTGACCTCTTTGTAGTCGGCAAAACAGACCACGTGTCCACCAATGTGGGTTTCATGACAATTCAGGAATTAATTTATGATCCATCCATTTATGAAGTGGCAACTGATAAACATGAAAATACATTCCTGAAGGTACAAGCTGAGATTCAAGATAGTTGCGAAGCCAGGCCCATTATTCATAAAACTACACTTATTTGAATTAATTACTGTAAAAGAGGTAGAGATTTTACAATATAATTTGTACATATTTGTTGTCAAGACTGATCAGAAATGCATGTTCATGGGCTATTTTTTACCTTCCGGTTAAGTGCATCTGGGCCTGTATTCACTAAAGATTGCATATCTGCTCCAATGCAACTATACGGGAACTTTGCACTTGTGATCCTCTTTAAGAGGTGCCTTTTTTATTTGCTCTATTTCTCTTTTCATTAAAGAAACAGAAAACTGGTGACAATAACTAGGATGTTACTATAACTTCATCTTATTAGATTATAAGATTATTAGCATGGTAAATTCTATCTCGACTTACAGTAAATTAACGTCACAGGTAGGCAACGTCCTTAAATACCAACATTTCTCAATTGGTTTAAATTTAAGGAGAAATGTAGGTTTTAAAGCAATATATAAGACTTTGGACACAAATAAAAGTAAACTTTTTTTTTTAACAGATAAATCAAATAATCTTTCTCAAATCTGAATCTTAGAAAACATTAAAGCATAAGAGGTTTGATTGAGTGAACATTTAGTTGATACATAAAATAGAAATCATTGCCAAACAAAAAACTTTTAAGCTTATTTTATAATGTGAATTATTCAGTTAAAAGGTAAATTAATGGTCTGGGCTCTAGTTAAGTCGGTCCAAAAAATTATGTTGAGCTTAACCAGTTGAAAGTTTCATAATAGATAACGCTTAAAACAAATACAGATTGAAAATATAAAGAATAATTTATTTTTATTGTTTTAAAGTTTTTGAATATTCTTAAGGACTCAATGAACCTATCCTTATTTTTATTTTTTCAGATCCACTTTTCGAACAAGTCACTAACCGGCAGATAATTGCATGTTTGGTTTTACACACCCTCTTGGCAAATACTGATGCAATCGCTTTTAATTTAAAACACTTACAATTCTTTTTGCCTTAGACATAATACAAATCATTATTCTTATATCACAAACACACGTGGAGGAGGTTTTAATTTGCTGAGAACGCATAAGTATTGGCACTAAAATGTACAACTAAAAATAAGAATGAGTTTTTTTTATTAGAGCGGCAGTGATAATTATTCATGCACTGCTGTAGCTTTACATTTGCATTTATAACCCACAGGTACTAGCCTGCTTATCAATAATAAACATTATTTAAAAAAACTATAATACAAGCAGTCTAGTTGAATTATGATTTTTCTCAAACATAAGTCATTTAAAGCATTACTAAACTCATTTTACTTCAAATTTATTTTTTAAGCGTTCCCAGCACTTCTCTGCTCATTCCAAATTCGAAGCAACTCATCAGGATCAGAAAATCCGTGAGACGCGATCACATAGCGATAACTATATACGTTATACTCTTTCTTATAAAAATAAAACTCTGAACAGTGAAAAGGCTCAAGGTCTACTTTCTTTGCAACAAGTCCCAAGTATATATCATCAAATCGAAAATGCTGTGTATACAAACTGCCGTAATACATGTCCACCAAAGCATCGTGTGATAGAATATAAGCACCAGCTGTCACATATGGTGGCCACAAATGATAAGGATATTCAGAAAGCCGCACATACCACTTACTGCTGCGGTGGCGATGTGGCGCAGATACAAAAACAAATCCTGCAAACAACTTAACATCATCTGAAAGCTCAAAATCTATAACTTGATTTAATTTCCGATTATAAGATAAATAATTTGAGTAAACATTTTTGTCGTCTTTATTTTCACTTATAAATTCCTTTAATTGTTTCGATCGGTGCACCGGTAAAGCAATGACGGGAGTTTCTAAATATTTTGGATACTGAGTTGGATTTCGTAAGAAGCGAAGCACATTTTTAGTAGATATGTACATGTCATCGTCAGCAAACATGTAAAATCTCGAATTAGTACAATATCTCATCGCCCAATTAAATCCCATCAGTGTTTTAATAGTGTTGTTATAATATGTGTCTATAAAATTAGCTTGCACGATGTCACCAAATTTCCTCTGCTCATCTTGCACCATGAACTGTAGTTTTTTGTTGCTTTCATGCACACCAAGAACAAACACTGTACGTATGGGAACATCGGAAAATCGTTTCTCGAAGCCCCAAGAATGTCGAATTGCCATTCGTTTGTTGAAGTTTGCCATTGCAGACTTTACAATAAAAACCACACGTAGTTTTTCATTGTCTACATTTTCACATTTTTTGCTACAATTAGACAAGAAACTGTAATTGTAAGTATTCAATGGTGCAATAGCTGGGTTTTCATTGTTTTTAAGATTTTCAATGAATTCTCTTATATCACCACTAAATGGATATTCAAATTTCTCATAAAAAATCAAGTTCCAAAACATGAGTGAATGCACCAAAATATTCCATTACACCAACTACGCAAAAAGTTGCTAACAGATATTTGAGTTTTACTCTTGAAATATAATTAATGGCCATTCTTTTGTACCTGAAGAGTAGAGTTAGCATGAAGAAAGACGAGTAGCAACCTGAAACACAGGAATAATTTCCAAGATTAATTGGAAGCGTTCTAAGACTGAATATAGATTGAGTGTCTTTGGGCATCGGGGCTAGTAAGGATCTTAACGATGTGAGCCCTTTGGCCGCCAAGGTACATAATATTATATTTGTAAATTATAATCAAACTTTTACCAGTTGCATACTTCTTTCGAGACCATGGCTAATGACAAGGTATACACCAGAAACCTTGCATTAAGGGGGTTTTGCTGCACACTTTAGACCAAGTTGAGTCCTTGGGCATTGAGGAGTGTCAGCTGAAGTTCTTGATGATAAAAGCACTACCAAGTGCAACAACTCACTTTCACATTGTTAGTTCTAAAAAGGTGGTGGTTTGAACACAACAGTTCAGCTACCAGCAATCCCGCCATCCATCCCCAACTCACCCTTTTACCCCCATTCAATGAACAATCTTTTTCAGACAAGTAGGAANTTACCTCCATTCAATGAACAAACTTTTTCAGACAAGTAGGAAGATTGTTTACAACTAGACAATTTGCAAACATTTGATTGAACAAAAAAAGCACATCGTGTTCTAGGTTTTCTTTGTAATTTGCAGTCTGAGTAGGCTTGTTTTGGGGGTTGGTCTATGGGGAGGGGGTGAAAACCAGCTTCTTAATGATACTAGAAGTAAATTTTTGTCTGTTCTTTAGTAAAACCATCTTTAAAGTAGATTGTTTTTAAAAATGCCTGCTTGATAATGATGTTGTCACTTGGGTGTGTGCATAGTTATCCCCGTGTTGAAGGATTCAAACTCTCACAATGAGCCATTTTAACCAGGAGGTTGTGGGTCTAGTAAATACCTTATCTATGACCATGGCCTAGAAAAGTATAAACAGTCAATCCAATTATATTTTTTAAAGTGTTAGTGGTATACGCTAAACCAATTTGTGACAGAAGGAAAAAAGGATTTTAAGTTCTTGATGTACAAATCTGCATTGACTTGTGTATACTACTTATTATTTTCAAAAAATATGTTATGCTACATACTCCTGGGGGTATGTGCACTACAGTGTAGGAAACAATGAACCTATGCTGAACCTCAGTTACCACTACAATTTTAAATGCCATGCGTTTATTTGAAATATTCAAATTGCTCCTTGGGGAAAAGTGAATACAATCTTTAACTTATGAGCAGAGGAGAACACTTTAAAAACAGAGCTGCCAAGTGTAGAAAAATTAAGAATTTTTAGGAGATACCAGCAAAAACCAAAGTAAAATGTTTAAAAGATCATGACCCTCCAAATGAAGATTAAATAAGTCTTGCAGCTGTTCTAAAATAAATATTTTGTGCTATGTGTAAGATTAGTGAGGGTAAAACAAAACCTGCAAAAATACTTATTTTTGTACCCAATGGTAGGTAGTAGCCTACTGGTGTGAAGTAGGAAGAGAATTGCTATTTTTACTTTGATATTAAAATCCTATATTTTAATTAAATTCATTAATTTTTGTGGATTATTAATTATAAATGTGTAGTGTAATTAATATTGGCGTGACCAAAAGAGTTAGTAGGCCACTACAATTTCTTTTTGAGAAACTATATTTTTACAAAAAAACATAAGGGGCCTAGCTAATTGAGTTATTAATTAGTAGGCCTACATTAGGATTTGGATACAATAAAAATCAGCCATTAAATATTATGATTGGCCAATTAAATAATTGTTTTCTAGGATGATTTAAATGTCTACCTATCAAGTTCACAGCATCTTGGTTAAAACTTCTTGCAAAATACTCACCCATTACAACTTTATGTGGAAATAATTTTTCTCTAAATATATTAATACATCCCAAAGGTTATTTTGATAGAATTTTAAGAGTGTTGGAAGGTTAGGTTAGTATATACAACTTATTATTTTCAAAAAATATATTATGCTATGTACTCCTGGGGGTATGTGTACCACAGTGTAGGAAACAATGAACCTATGCTGAATCTCGGTTACCACTACCATTTTAAATGCCATGCGTTTATTTAAAATATTCAAATTGCTCTTTGGGTAAAAGTGAATACAATCTTTAACTTATTAGCAGAGGAGAACATTTTAAAAATTAATAATTTTTAGGAGATACCAGCAAAAACCAAAGTAAAATGTTTAAAAGATCATGACCCTGCAAATGAAGATGAAATAAGCCTTGCAGGTGTTCTAAAATACTTATTTTTGTACCCAATGGTAGGAACAGAGTTGCTATTTTTACTTTGATATTAAAATCGTATCTTGTAATTAAATTAATTAATCTTTGTGGATTATTAATTATAAGTGTGTAGTGAAATTAAACTTGGAGTGACCAAAAGAGTTAGTGGGCTTAATTATAGAGGGTTGAGAATGCATACAATTTATTTTTGAGAAACTATATTTTTACAAAAAAACATAAGGAGCCTAGGCAGTTGAGTTATTAATTAGTAGGCCTACATTGGGATTTTGATACAATAAAAATCAACCATTAAATATTATGATTGACTAGTTAAATAATTGTTTTCTAGGATGATTTAAATGTCTACCTATCAAGTTCACAGGATCTTGGTTAAACCTTCTTGCAAAATACTCACACCATTACAACTTTATTTGGAAATAATTTTTCTCTAAATATATTAATACATCCCAAAGGTTATTTTGATAGAATTTTAAGAGTGTTGGAAGGTTAGGTTAAGCTAATTTGATTAGTTTTTATATTATAAACAGATAATGGAGTATTTTTTAACAAACTGTAGGCCTAATGATGAAATAAATGTTTTAGTGTATTATTGTTTTTAAGATAGACATCTGTACCTATTATTTTAATAAGTTTTAGTTGCATAGGTGTTAAATGAGTTTAGGTATGTATGAGGATTAAATAAAGCTATCTGTAAGAATTTTATTAATGTAACATCACTAAAAGATCTACAATCTGTGTTTGATAAAGTGAATAAAGAAATAATATCCCATCATTTTGAAAGGTTTTTGTAGATGAAAATGTATGCTTCTTCCTAAGGTTCAAGCATTTCAGGAGATTATCAAGAATAATGATTAAAAGTTGTAAATGAATGCATGAAAAATAGCAAAATTAAAAGTTTTAATAATATAAGATCATGTAGGACTCGGTGTGGGGATGATGTTGAAGCGAAGCGAGTATGCAAGGATAAGGAAGTGTGGAGAAAGTTAATAAAGATGGATAAAAGTATGCCGTTGGTGTTTTTGGGAGATATATTATACACAATTATTTTGCCTACCCTGTAAAGGACTTATGTTATTAGGTAGCCTATGTATGAATTTTTTTTAGCACTGTGGGTTATACACTTAGGCCTATGTGCTAACTACGCTAATGATTTTAGGTATTAGGAAGGTTAGATTTAAAGGAAGTGTACTCGCATTTGCATGGAGGAAAAGTGGAAAACCATTTTGAAAAAACCACCTTCAGTACATCTGATATAGATTTCAACGTCAATCTCCCTGCCATCGGCAGTTTAGTATGTACTGCAGGAGCAACGTGTTAGACCATGCAACCACTGAAACGGGTATGTATTTATTGAACAGTCTTAGTACATATATAGACGGCTGACTTTTTTGTGTGTCTAATAACAATTGTGTTAAGAAAAAAAAAATTGTCAATTTCATGACCTATATGAACTAAAACAATATCACCTCAGACCTCAGTAACTCCTAGGTAACATGTATGATTTTTTAAACTGAAACTTACTACCTGTTCGGGTTATACATCTATTTACTAATTACATTGTGTTTGGGATAAGGAGGGTTTAATTTAGAGGAAGTATACCAGTATTTGCGTGGAGGGAGAGTGTAAAACCACCCTCAGTATAACCGGGATTGAACCCTAATCTCCTTGTCTTAAACATTTTAGTCTATTGCAAGAGTAACACCTTAGATCATGCGTCCACCAAAGTGCGTATATGATTTATTTCATTCTTTCATTAATTATGTACCGAGAGCTCTTAATTATAAAAATATATATTGATAATTCAATGTTGCCTTCCTGCCTGTCAGTCAGTTAAAACTATACTTTATAATCGTTTGTATACCTTTGATATATATATTGGGACGATTTAAAATAATTCATCAATCACTGAAATTAATTACATTGATTAAAATGAGAAATTGCATGTTGTGATTTACTAATTGACAGTGAAACTATTTCGATTTTATATAGTAATTTTTTTAAAGTTTGAATCCTGTTATTTATGAAAACTAATACTTGCTTCTACTCGGCTGCCTTGTTTACATAAGGAGTACCAACAACTTTATTACTAGAATTCAAATCAGTAAACTTTATTTATAGTCCTTTAGTTTCAATATTTTAAATAACTTTAATTTTTGGTAGTAGGGTACTACATCAATACAAGCTGACTACTTAAAATATTTTCAATAAATTTTTTACTTTTCTGAAACTTGTGACTTGTTTATGGTAAATTTTAGTTAAAATTGGTATCGGTTTTATTAGTCAAGCCATATCTTGAGTTTAATAGATTTTATATTTAAGTATTATATAAAACTTGGATACATTTTTAACTAAACAAAATTTATTTGTTTAATTTACCAATTACCACGTCTTATTTATCTTTGGAATTTATTCATTCAACAATTTGCATGCTGTGAACAAAATCCGGCCATGTAATTTAAGTATTATATAAAACTTGGATACATTTTTAACTAAACAAAATTTATTTGTTTAATTTACCAATTATTACGTCTTATTTATCTTTGGAATTTATTCATTCAACAATTTGCATGTTGTGAACAAAATCCGGCCATGTTGAGAAGAAAGTGGGTTGAAATATTTACAAAATTTGTTTATGAGTGAAATTTTTGTGTTAAGTCGGTTGGATAGCCTCTTGGGTCACCGTGGATGAAACTATGGAAAGTGGTGAAAGAGGTATGTTATAATTTTTATTTGACTTTAAATTGTTTTTGTACAATTTTTTCCTAGAGGGCAATGGCAGTGTCAGGGTCGGAGACGTTTGGTTCAGTGACCGCATTTATTTGCTCCTGCTAGTCTCGCCTTCTTGATTGGATGGATGGCCGCTGTTATATTTTTGAGCTGCTTTTCGTTTTGAATTTTAGCATCCGCCCAATAAAGAAGCAATTATACTTCAAAATTATAAGAATGACATTGGTATACGTACATAATGTAGGCCAAGTGTCTTTGACGTGAAGACATGTTACATCTGTCACCTCAAGATTTTTCTTAACATAACAAATTTGAAAGTATATTCTAGCAATTTTGGTCTACTCAAAATAATTAGCAGAAATTATATCTGTCTAATTGGGCAATAGCAAGGAAGCTGTTGCAAGAAATGCAAAATTTTAATCTAATGAGGGGCTAGTAAGGAAATAGGTTTGGAAGTGAATGCTGAAAAGCCTAAGTATGAAAAAATATTTGATCTCACAAAGAACACAGACTGGAAACAATAACCTAGAAATTACTTTGAACAACATAGGCTATCTTTTGTCAAAGATTATACCCGAGATGTCTACTTCACATGTTGTCAACTATTGATTTAATCTTGATAGCTGTATTGGCAATCACATGATCAAGTGTAAATCCCTCTAAATAGTCACAAAGTGTGCAGATGCACCTCTCACATGTCCTTGACACGTTGTTGGTGTGATGTTTGACAGACACCTGTTTTATTCAAGCTATAGATGGTGTTTAAAATAGTCTCAAAGATCCTTAATAGGAAGCAGCACTGCAGACTCAAGGGTGTGGAAAGGCTAGGCTATTTGCTGTTTGAATAGTCTTATGCAGTCTTTGATCTGAAGTTTGTGGTAAGTGTAAAGTTATCAAGTCTGCACCAAGTCTAAAAACTCTTAAGTGTACTTGGACTAATTTAATACAATCACTGTTTAAATATTTAGGAACAATTTTAACTAACAAAAACAATATTAGATTGGAAATTTGGGAAAAGATACAGTCGAGAAATGCATGCTATTACTCAGTCAGTAATTTGTTGACATCTGCTGTAAAGGAATGTAACACTCAGAATATTCAAAACAATAATTTTATTAGTTGTTAATCTATGGTGTGAAACATGGTCTCTTACCTTACATGAGAAAAAAAAATAGGGTGTTCTAAAACAAGGTGCTAGGGAAGATATTTACTCCTAAAAGATGAGCTACTGGAGAGTGGAGGAGGTTACATAATGATGAGTCACACACCCTCTACTCATCACAAGACATTGTTAGGCTAATCAAGTCTCATATATTACGGTGGGCAGGACATGCAGCGCGAATGGAAGAATCTAGAATAGTGTTTAGGGTGTTAACAGCTGGCAAACCCATTGGGAAGATAAGATATCATTGGGAAGACCTAGGTGCAGATGTGAGGATAGTAATAGAATGGACCTTAAAGATATAGGCTAAGCTAAAATGAAGGGGTGGGGGGACTGGATAGAACTAGCTCAAGATGGGTATAGATGGCATAATCTTATAAGTGTAACATGACCTTTTAGTTCCTAATGGCATAGAGTAAGCAGGCCTACTGGTAGTAAGTAAATAAGTACATCTGTCCAAAAGATTGGGAATACTATGCAAAGAGAGCAGATTCTTTTTTCTATTTCATATTAAGGACAATTTAACATTTTTTTTATCGTTCATATATACAAAGGCAAATTTCCTATGATAATAAAATTAATACTGTAATTATTTAAAGTAGGTCTAGTTAAGAAAATTCATAAAATATCACCTTTATTACAGACTGACAGAGCATACTAAATATTTAGAAGAATGTCACAACACAGCACCAAGATTATTTTAATAGGCCTACATACTAATTATGCCTAATTTGTATGTAGGCCTACATACTAATTATGCCTAATTTGTATAATTAAATTGTAAACGATTCCAACTGAACACTACAGGAACCTTTCAGGTAGCAACATATTTTTAATGAAATTCTGGGATCTTGAAATATCTTGTACTAAAATAGGCCTACAGGCCTTTAATTTTTAAAACAATAGCTAGTTTACAATATTAATTTTGTTATCATTTAAATATGCTTTTGTTGTTTTGTGAATAATTAGTAAACATTTTTTATTTCTCATAAGATGACATAGGTAGAAAGAAAATAAAGAATCCCACCTTCTTTGTACAATTAAACTCATTCCCTAAATGTATATTAGGGCTAAATGTTTTTGCACTTGGCCTACAATGGTGTTTATGTATTAGATTTAAAATCTTACAATTTTACAAGTACCATACTATAATAATGTTTCATATTTAATGTGTTTTAATATTAACTGATTAAAAAGAATTAGTTTAATAGCCTTTGTTAAGTCAACCTCTTTTTGAATTAAAGAACCATGTTATAATAAAGATAAATGATTAGGGTTTCCTAGACCTAGGCTTTTAAGAGAGTGCATCTTAGCAGGCCCAACTCAGCTCTCCGCTCGCGTGAGGTATGGTAGTTAAAGGGGGGGAGAAAGGCCAATGTATGCAGTGCATTTGAATTATTACTTGAAATTTTCCACAGTGACGATTGGGAACAAAGCAACAAAGTTTCTTTTCAATAACTACAGTATGCTCCTATTAAGACATAATAAAGATTTGTGCACAATGCTTATCTGTGGATCCATTCTAAAATGTTCAAAAAAGTCTTTACAAAGCAACTTTTATCCAAATATCATTTAATATTTCAACAATGTTCTGTATTTGGAACTTCTATTAACTCCTTATCTCCATTAATGTTTAATCAGAAATGATCCACATACAATATTGTTCGTGTAAATTTACGATTTCGAGCCAACTGTATCACAGAGTTAATGGGCATGTGATGCACTCTCTTAAATATATTTTGTGGCGGTATGGCATTGCATTTCGGGGTAAAATGATATCAAAATAATTTGTTGACTGATAAATTATAATTTAATTGATGTTTTAAAAATAGGACCTGCATCCGACATAGTATAGTACTGGTACCTACAGTAGCCCCGTGGCTTCTTTGGTGCTGACTGACAGCTCACAGCTGACTTCTCTGACAAACATTTAGGTATATACCTAAATGTTGACTGTCAGAAGTGACAGCTGCTAAACACATGTTTTTGCAGATCATATGGTTCGGCGTTGGGATACATAATTTGGTCTGGTAACTTTTCAAAGCCGTCAGCTGTGAGCTGTCAGTCAGTACCAAAGAAGCCATGGGGCTACTGTATATTTAAGGCACTTTTTTTTAACAAAACATTTCATAAAATAAAATTTTGTTTATATATTTGCTTAATCCAAAGTGAAGTGAAATTTAAGATAAAGATTAGTTTATTTTAGAATATTTACTTTGAATATCATCCTCACTATCTAATTTACAGAAATAGAATGAGCAGAATGAATTTAAAAAATGAGCCATCATTCTTGGGCAAAAAATGTGAGAGCCACAATGTGGAATAGGCACATTTATTGCTGTTCACTACACTAACCACTAACACTAGCCAACTCTTCCACTATATTTAGTTCATACTTGGGGAGATCTGTGCTTTATCAGCATAGCTACAATATTTAAAAAAAAGGCCTGTTTGAATTATTTTTAGCATTTAATTTTTTGTGTGAAAAATATTTTGCTTTTTTACATTCTAAAACATTTTAGGTGTCTTCCTTAGTATTTGCCTTGTTATATTAAAATGTTTCACGCGTTTATTGAAGTTTTAGGGCTTTAGCAGAGAAACTTCAACAAACATTCTAGGGTAAAGATATATCAGAAATTACAGCAATTTTACAACAAAACAGTAATACAAGACTAACATAAAAAAATAATGGATATCAGTATGAACTTTGAAAGAAAAATACTTACATTTTGTCCAATATAATTTGTACTTGGAAGTGAAATTTATACTTTATTTCAAATGTAGGGAATATAATAGAAGCCTATGCATTAAATTTAAACTATCGGCATGCAAAAAAATAAATATTAAAAACACTTTATAGGATAAAATTATGGTGTTCTCTCTCAGAAATATTAAAACACTCTCTATTACATTAGCTCTTTGTCCTTAACACCCTCAAACTATTCCCCTCGGGTTCACACACTTTGTCAGTACATATCCTTAATTGTAATGTGATATTATGCCAACCATCCTTCATGAATCCTTTATCTGATTAAATTATTCAAAATAAAATCATAAATTTAGTAAACCCAATCAACATTTTCATATAGGCAGACTACAAACTTTTTAGTTTCACAAACAAGTTGAAATATAAGTAACCTCTTATTAATAAATCATCATCATCATCATCATCAACTGTTCCCAGCT
>CABFOV010009497.1:0-19249 GCA_902141375.1 Timema poppense
GTGCTCGTGAGAGATGTGTGGTGCACTAGGTGCTCGTGAGAGATGGGTGGACCACTAGGTGTTAACAGCCCAACCCAACTGATATTTGTCACCGATGGATAGTCTTGTATAGAGAGAGTACTGTAATTGGAATAGCTGTCGACTTTGAGATTAAGATGGATCTTGACGTTTTGTTTATCCTTGAATGAACTCAAAATATTGGCTCCTACATTTCTGTATGTCCCTGAGGCTACAACCCAAACTGTTCGGTGGCCGCATGGCTTAAGACGTCATTCTCGCATTAGACTGGTTTGCCAATGACAGGTAGATTGGAGTTCGATTCCCAGTCGGTTTTTACTCGGGGTGCTTTTTTCTAAATGGTTTTACACTCTCCTTCCACAGAATTGAGGCTACATATCTTCTAAACTCAACCTTCCTTATCCCTAGCACATTAACCTAATCACTACATATGCGTACAACCGGAACGGGTAGTAGGACACGATGGCAAAAAAATCTAGCTCTAAAATTATGGGTAATTTACTTATCTTTTGAAAATTCGAAATTTTTCAAAAATATCAAAACTATTTTTTATTTTCTCTCAAAATTGATATCTGAAGGATGTTTTACACGATAAATAATGCTGTGTGCTGGTTTTCTGGAGATAAATTCATTTAAGAGTAGGCTACTTTACATATAACCTAATTTTGAAAATGTTCCATACTCTGATTGTACAAAAATGGGGAAAATCATGATGATTCACATAATCAGGATAAATGAAGTTTCGTTATTCATTTTAATTACATACAGTAGTGAAACGTGGTGCTATATCGTACTGTACACACTCACACTCACTCACTTTAGTTAATGTTAGCTTTAAAATATCGACAATGTAACAACAAAAAAAAGACACGTGACCGGTCACCTTTAGTTGACGGCGCAACAGCTTGGCAGCGTTGAGATAGTCTGGTCAGTAGAGCGAGCGTTCATTGTATGAACTAGATGGTCATCTCATCTCCTAGTATTCTTATCTGGTTTGTTTACACAGCACCCTCTGTTGGAAAAGGAGAATAAAGCCATCTCTAGTTTCGAGTACCTGGAACTGATACGATGAGATGTACGCATGCGCACTAACCAGTGACAAAGGAAGGAATGGACTGTGTTTCTGCGCAGGATGTGGCCGGAAATACTTCACTTGAGCTCTTCGTTGGAACATAGACATACATGCTTGTATCATTATATTATCTCTATGGTTGCCTAGAATATAAACAATTCAATGGTTGCGTGGAAACTAATGATCATTTGTGTTAGTTAAAATAATTATATCGCCATATATTCAAACAGATTATCTATCGACAAAACATCTTTGAAATGGTTAGGTTAATTAATTTGTTTTGAAATTATATTGAGCTAAAATAGAATACCACAATTTAATTAAGGTGGCTACAGACAGGGAAAACAGAATACCTGGAAAAGTCTGAAAATTTCTTAATACAAGTTATGTAGCCACTCCGGTAAAGTGCCAGCTATATATATAGAGTTGAATCAACATTGACCTTTTTTAAACACACTTTTCATAAAATAACACCTTTAGCCTACATGCTAAATAGATTTTTTGAAAATTGAGTCTATTGTTTAAAAATACTTTTTGCTCAAAATATAAAGCTATTTAAAAAAAAAAAACTGTGAACACTTTAACTTTCACTGGATATCATCTCTGAAGGAACTGCATGGTTACTTTTGGGAAACAGCGTTGTCGTTCTAACGTTTTTGTGTAGTTAATCTCCCCATAAATATAAGACAAGTTTTGCAACGCTGGTTAGTCGAGGTTGCCAGTAGCTCCTTGTCACCACCTTCAGACATAACTTAGAGCGAGGAGATTTGGCAATAGTTGACTGAGATAAAACCTTTCTCCATAAGACCTGCAATTATCTCAGCGGTGATATTGGATGTAGTATAGGCCTGTATATTTATTTTTCCCAAAAGGTTTTTTCAGGCGTGGATAAGAAATAATTCTAGTCCGAAGAATGTGAAGTTTGGGAGGTTTAACGTATATATATATATATTATATATATATAATATATACGTTTAACTTAACAAACATAAAAAAATATTATTTTTGGAATGTTACATCTGAATCTTTTATGGGAGGGGGCATAAAAAAACGAGGTCTTCAAAATTAACATAGTAGACAACAATTAATGTTACCCGCCTCGGTGGCGTAGTTGGCTAACGCGCTTGTCGTGTTGAGCTCGACTGCTGAGGATGGGGAGATTGAGGTTCGAATCTCGGTCGGGTGAGCTGGGGGTGGTTTTTCCTAAATGGTTTTCCACTATCCTTCCACGCAAATGCGGGTTCACTTCCTTTAAGTCAACCTTCCCAATTCCTAATCCATTAGAGTAATTAGTGCTTAATGCGTATAACCCGAACGGGTAGTAAGACGCGGTGCTAAAAAAAAAATTAATGTTGTTCAAATATTTGAAAATGACTTATTTTTATATTCTTGCTTAGATCGATTTATAAGAGATTTTATTACAATATAAATGTCAATCTATAATAGCTCATCCCATTTTCAAAGTTGTTATTATTCGTGGTTTGAAATATTGCTATTGACACACTTTTAGATTGTTGACATCACATCACTTCATTTTCCTTTGAAACGGGGGGGAAACGAATATTTGATTTAAAATGAGATATTTTCATTTATAATGTGATACTATTTTAGTGATTCTAAATGCATGTTATCCTGGATTACTACCCGTTCGGGTTACGTGAATAAGAACTAATATCGCAAATGTGATAGGGTTGAAGAAGGTTGATTCTTGAGATGTACACGCAACTTGCGAGTAGAGCGAGAGGGGGGAGGGAAAACACCGGACTGGGTGGGATTCCAGTATATTGCGTCATTTATTTGTGGCAGATATATTCTGAATGTAATTAACTTTTTTTTTAAAATTACTAGTATATAAGAAGAATGTACGGTTTTATCAAATGTTTTGTGTAGTTCCAAGCATCGGAAATAAAAATATTTACAAAGTTGAACAAGCTCCCATTCATATTTGAATGGCAGCAGCTAGAGATATTAGTGTCGGGAGGAGAAATAGGTCATAGATTGCATGGAGTGTAGATGAGTAACTGCCACTTTTCTCACCATTCACCAATCAAGGATTTAATTCCTCATTAAAGAAATATATTATTTCTGAGGATCGAAAAACTTTAATCTAAATAAAACAAATTATTATAGTATATGACTACATACACTTGGAGACAAAATATTCATTAATAAACTACTTCCCAAAGGAATACTTTGTCTAAAACTAATTTCGTTAAAACCCGCTTCGGTGGCCGCATGGTCTAAGACATCACTCTCGCAATAGACAGGACTGCCGGTGACAGTGATACCGGGGCTTGAATCCCGGTCAGGTGTACTGAGGGTTTTTTTTGCTTTCCCTCTAGGTGAATGCGAGTACTCTTGCTCTAAAATAAACCTTCCTCATCCATGTACAGATTTCCACCTTTAAATTACTTGATGAAGTAGGTAGCTAGGATTTTGTTTTGATTTATTAAACACATGGGATGTCAGAAGAAAAGTATGCGCCTTTATTTGTTGTGAATATATTATAAATTTAATATTCCATTTTTTTTATCATTGGTAATATATAACAAATGTACAATTCTAGAAAAATTTGTGTGTCATTTAAATGCCAAAAATAATTAAAAAATACACACAACTGTTAAACATTCTGATTGTTTGTGTTGGAATGTCACTTCTGCATTAGGGCACACACACAGTAGATGAGTAAATACCACTTCTCTGACTAGTCGCCAGCTTAGAATTTAGATGATTGGAATGAAAAGTATTTTGACTCTCCCCATGACTATACACTTGTTCCCTTGGAGTGCTAGTGAAGGGCGATCATGGATATCTGTGGTCGGTGTGCTATCCAACACACGTTATCTTCCTATCCCAGGATTTACAATGTTCCCTGCCTGTTTTACTTGAGACCCGAGCGTCAAGTTATAAACGGGCTCCTCCTGCTAGGGGTACGGTGCGTCCTAGGTGCATTTGGTGTGTAAGTCATGTGCACACTAATAACACTTAAACAACATTTTTCACTTGACACTTAGTGAAATGCCAAATATATGCAATAAATTTAGTTTTAAAAGAATTGATAATAATAAAATGATACTACTTTTAGCTATTTTATTTCTTGATCTACTGAGCTTGTGCTGGATTTCCAAACTTGATGTAATTTGTGAACGCCTGATAATAGTTCTGTTCGCCTCACCGTCGCAGCTGCACCCGCTTTATTATTATTATTATTTATAAACAACTGCCTTTTCTGCTCCATCTCTTGAGTGGGATTGAGTGTGGTTTGAAAGGTTTGGAACTGAAGAGGAATAAAAAGCGCGCCATTTTCGAATTAGGCTTAACCTAAAATCTTGAATTGATTCAACAAAATTGACTTGTGTTGAGTTGACTACAAGAGTTAAAATATATATAATTATTTTTAAGCATCGTTATGGCTGTATGAGATGATCATTAACAAAGTTTGCTTCCGCCATCTTTAAAAAGAGAACTGAAAGGAATGAAAAGCGGTTTGTGTCGCCTTGGAGAGAACAGCTTGTCCCATCTGCTCCTAACTTACTCCAAGGTGTTCCCATAGAGTAGACGCGAACAAAACTAGTATCGAGTGATTTGAACGGGCGCTGTTGGCTGGCGTGGAGCGGTCGTTCTTCAAGGTCAAGAGGATATGCTAACTTCTATTGTGGCCACTTCGCGCTGCTGTCGTCTAGATACAAGGTCGGTTCATATCTCGAGATATCGAATGACCTTGGTCGGAATACGCTCTTGTGTTGGTAAATTGACTTGATTATATTTTCTTGTTGATCTTTCAAGCGGGTTCCACCATTAAAAAACATAGACCGAGGAGACAGAGTTTTACCGGATGGTATCAATTTAAGAATTATAAGTATGGCTGGCATAATTGTGACTTTTACTTCAAAATCGTAAAAAAAATTATTGAAGTTACAAATGCGACATATTGGCATTTATTTTTTATTTTTTTCTAGCCCGTGCTAGCCAATCAGTACGAAGTATTTCTTTGTGGTTGGTTATCTACTAGAGCTATAATATAAACCATAGTCAGCCATGTTTTCATGTAATTATAATATGTAAGAACGGAACACGATTTTGCGAGTTATATGGTTGTGAGACATTCAATCAAATAATTAAATAACTGGGTGACCTGGTGGTCTAGCGGTAAGGTGTCAAACTTCTATGCTGGCGGCCGGGGTTTAATCCTCGGTCCCGGCATATATTTATCTGATTACCAAGCCCTTCCTTCACCTCTGACAAGACATCTTGTGAATGTGGGGAATGCCAGGCCTCCACCGTGGTTCGGATTCCACGTTAAACTGTAGGTCCTCCATTTCATCTCACAATCACCCTACCATTACACATTAGCGTATGTGCGTATAACCCGAACGGGTAGTAAGACGCGGTGCTAATAATAATAATAATATAATAATTAAATAACTAATGTCATAGAATCACAGCGTCCAGATATTTTAATTAGTGAAAAATACATCACCAGATGTCAGCATTGTATTTTCTCGAGCCTTGCTTACAAATAGCTGAACGTTTAAAATCATAGAGAAGCATTGTTTAAAAACTAAGTTTGTTAAAGTACCTTTTAACAAGTGTTTCTCAAACTGTGGACTTCCAGGAGTTGGCGAGTTGTCTCGAAAGTTAGTCAACATTTATCCACTCCTCATTGAATCGGGTGAACCATGGCCAATCTCCGGGGTCAGGAGTCAGATATACTAACCTTGCCAGCAACAATCCTCAGTGTACATGGTGGGTATTGTCTCCAGAATCAGAGTCAAGCGCACTAACCTCTCAGCCAAATTAAATAGATGCTCGAGACTATAACCGGCGAGCTTATCCATTACTGTACTCTAAAGTAATCACTCCGCAGTTTTTATATCAAAACCTTTTTTGTCAAAATTAATAAAATATTGCTCCAGTAGTATAAGAGTTTAATTTTCTTCATGTGGTGATATCAACAGTTGTTGAATATCTGTCGAGGGTGTCCTGGAATGTAATGACACATTTTTGCTCTTCATTAAAAAAGTGTCTTATATAATACCGCCATGCTCATGACAGATATTCAACAACTGTTGATAGCACCGTGTGGAGAAAATTAAACTCTACGTTTCTACTGGAGAAATAATTTATTTGTAAAAACACTGACCTTTTCCCGAGTTCCCTTAGTTCCGACCTTAACCTAAACCCCCCACCCCCAGACGTAACTCCTGAACCACTGGATTGAGGGGGGGGGGGGNTCGTCACCTAAATTTAATAATCTACTCCCAACATTTAATGTTTCCATAAAAAAAAGTGTATCTGTTGGTAAACCAGGAGTGTGAAACCCATTAGCGACACACATCACACATGATGAATCACTAGTATTAACTAAAAAGCCATATCAATTAGTTTCAAGGGTCAGAGAATGTCAACAAATATTTCCGAGGTCCAGTCCACGTTCTAGAAGCGTATCTACCACCAAATAAATACTGTGTGTGTGTGTGATGTCAACTATATTGACCCCTTGGGACAGAAACGGTCGTGGCAAGGACAGAAGTCACCTCGAGTTAAGAGATGAGAGTAGAGTGATCTAGACACGGCGACACGACATGTTGACATGTTCGGTCAGGACGGATCCTCCACTCTCCATTTACATTTCTTGTTAGTGTACAACTCAAGAAAATTGTAACTCGCGGCCAGTGATTAAAAGGGATTGTAAGATTTTTCTCTCGCCTACAATTTCCTAAATTAGATTGTTTTAACCGTTCGGTTATTTTTAGACATAAGGTTTGGTAATAAAGCGAGTGATTAAATTTTATAATAGTTTAATTGCAATAAAATTAGGTGTAGCACATCAAAAGTAGATTAAATTTAAGCGAAATTTTATAAATAAAATACCTATTATCTAACCAAAAAAATAGATTTTGTCTCACCATAAACATTGATAAAAAAACACCTTACGTAATCTTGAGTCTGACCCCTGACCGCCTTGTTAGAAAACACTGAAGCCCCCTACCCCCCAAAAAACTCTTAAGGAATTTAAGGATGGCCCCAAACTGTGTTGTATTTATATCTCCGCAACTATTTGAGATACTAAGCAACTTATCATTGCAAAATTGTAGTATTGTTAGAAATAAAACACTTTTATTTGGCATATATTTTTATAAAACCAACCGTTTCTGAGATATTGACAAATATATTAATACAATTTTGTGAGCTTTAGTTGTTGCTAATATACATCTGGTAAAATTTAAGTTTTTTAAAATATTTTGACCTCAATTATGGGCATAATTTTCCGGTGTCGGAGAGAGGAATTCGAATTCCAGCCTGATGTACACATTCATATTCACTTCATTCAAATGCGGCTACATTTCCTCTAAATTACATCTTTATAATCCCCTGCTCAACTTCATAATCCTGACTGGTAGTAAGACGCGATGAAAAAAGAAGTTTGAGACCACTGATTTAAGACTTATACCTGTGCCTGCCTGTCTGTCTCTGTCTGCCTGTCCTCCTTGGACTATTGACGAAACTGTTTGAAGAACTTCCTTCATGCCTCGGAGAGAAATCGGGATTTTGATAACAGCTCTAAAATAAAAATTTGTGACCGAGCTTTAAAAGTTTGTAATTGTTCTAAATTTGAATCTTAATGATTTTGTTTAAAATGGTTATCTGGGGAGTAGTCTTGGTTTCGGTTAAGAATTCGTTTAAGGGTAGTTTACTAGGGTATATGACGGAAACAGGGGACTAAGGTGGCCGGACATTCCTACCCGAAATAACACTTTTCTTCCGGACTGGTTTAGTCACCGAATGTTATAATTTAAAAATTATATGGTGTAAATAAAAAGTTGAAATCGAGTGATTTGATAAAAAGTATCAATCTATCAATAACTGACATTCTATTTCCCTCATTCTAACTTATCTTTAGTCCTTAATTGCGGTATAGATTGTATATAGACTTTAGAACGAATATGATTAACACGACCATAGAAAGTAGTGTGTTCCATTTAAATTGCCACTACCTTCTCCGGCTCTCGAAAGTAATTTTAGAATAGCTGTCACCTTTGTCTATGATCTATTTAAAATATTTCCCTGATCATTGCTTGCTTTCCATATCAATGTAGAGTCTAAATAAAGAAGGCAACAATGTATTCCCTTGGTGTGACTACTACCGGTCATGGTTTGGATTCGTGTGAAGTGGAAAGAAGCCTTGAAGTAGCCGAGTTGGAAGCAAGGTTTGTGTTGGCCCACTTTGAGGTCAGAGCACGTAGCGTATGGCAACGTAACCGACTCCTAGTAAACAGGCTTTTAGTCCGTCGTTCGCTTGCTCGCTCCGAGTCGGTCCAGGCGGCGCTGGGATTGGCCCTCGTCTCGGCCAATCAGCGGCTCAGCTGGCTGGGTCGAGGCGTGCAGCTTGTTGCCGGGTCGGCCCGGAAATATGACTGGAGCGCTTGTGCGCCGACATCCAGCGACGGTAAAAACTCCCTGGATTATTTTTTTTCAAATCAATAAAATATTTATTATAACTCGAATAATAAGTGGATCTAAAAATACTATCTGTAAAATAAAGAGATAGCTCATAGTTTCAGTTAAATATTTGTAACTACCACAATCTGTCATGAACTGATTACGTACATAAATTATATCTTGCACGTCGATACAAATCATCGATAGACTAAACACCTATGTTCGATTTTCTTCCATAAGAAACCACCAAACAGATATCACCACTATTTATGGACATAGGTTTAACTAAATTAAATAAGGATGAATAAAACTTGTGCTATTAAATAATATTGTACGCTTGAGCGCCAATATCGCGGCATTTTTATAACAATTTTTTTTTGCTCCAAAGTAAATAAACTATTGGTCCGATAGCTTTAATTAATTTCCTACACGTGGTAATTGTTGAATATCTGTTACGAGTATAGCGTGATTTGAACAGAATTGTTTATTTTTATCTAAAAATGTTCTCGTCAAAGTCCGCCATGCTCATGACAGATATTCAACTCTATGTAGGCTATCAAAAAACAGATAACGCCCGCAAAAAAAATCGCTCATAAAATAATTTTGTTTAAAAAAATAGTACCTTTGGATATGTGTGAGTCTTGAAGTCTATTTTTCATAGGAAGGAGAAAATACAAATTTTGATGCAGTCATCATTGAAAAGTTAGGGCCCCGGGTTCGATTCCCGTGTCTAGCTGTTATTTTTCATCCCTATTTAATTTAATTGCTTTAAAGTTTGGGATGATATATTTCACAATAATTTTATAGATATATTTTTATTGTATTACTATTTAAAATTGGGTGTGAAATGGAAGCTCGCGCTTAAATTGTTCAAAAGGATTGTGGGTAAATGAGGCAGAACGCCTGTTAACAAGCATGACCATGGCCCAAGGCTGTGCTTTGCCCGCCGCACGACCTAGTCCGGAGTGTGTATCACTCCCCCAACACTGCCGGCAGGACGTTGTATCGATTGGAAGAGGTCCCCTAGTTTTTTGTGTGTTATTGAACCGCCACTCAACCCAGCCGGTCCCCGTGTTCTTCCTTTCTCTCTCCAAGCCAGTGCATTCCTTCTAAACGTCGTCTTTCGATTGATTCGTTTAGCGGTGACTGATTCTCTCCCTCCAAGTAAACGCGGGTACATTTCCTCTGAAATTATACCTTTCTTATCCTTATTGAATAATCTTGATTATAACCGAAACGGGAAGTATGGCGCGAGCTTTAACAAGTAGACTAACATCAACCCCAGCGATAATTCTAGTGGCAGGCGATAAACTGAGCACTACAACGTTTGATGAGAGGGAGACATGTCGCTTTGTTGTGCTCTGTTGACATCACAATATGTCTGCCGTTGCAGTGTTGTTGAGTAAGGAGGCAACTATCGCCCGGCAACTTTCGCTATGTAAAAAAAAATCGGTACCAACTTAACCAGAGTAGACGAAAAAAATGTCTGGAATTAGAGGACGAGGTTATTTTTTTTTTGTGGTTCCTTAAATCATAGAGCGGTCACACCACCCACCCCATCACTCTGAAAGGGGACATCCACATTTCACCAATGATACATTTTTTGTCCATGACGGGAATCGAACCCGGGACCCCTTGGCTCAGTGGCAGACACGCTAACGACCGAGCTATGGCGTCGAACGATATGATTTTAATTATAGATTAATTATCAGAATGTTCTTTCATTGGAATTGATGGCACTTTTAAGCCTAACGATAATAGTCGACAATTTAATCTATATGCTTAGTAATAATAGTAAAAAAGATGGAAATATCCTTGAAAAGGGTTGAGAACTGTGGGTGACAATCCCTAATCACTTTACATTATTTATTATTAGCTTAAATAAATTTCTAGTGAAGTATGTAATAATTATAAACATTTATTAAAGAGTATGCAGTCAAAAACAAATCGACAATAGATAACGAGATAATTATATTTGCCAAAAATAAAATCCAACAGGTGCTTGGAGGTTGGCACCCCTTGGTGATTGTTGTCTTGGCGGGCAACTTATGAGCGACTGTTGCTCCATGTGAAACCTCCAACCTACCTTGATGTTAAGCAACAGAGTGATAGTTGCCTCGTGTGAGGCGGCTCTAAAGAGCTATAATATATTGAGCCTTTCTTTACCTATTGTACAGACTTCTATGCTGGCGGCCGGGGTTCGATCCTCGGTCCCGGCAAATATTTATCTGATTACCAAACCCTTCCTTCACCTCTGACAAGACATCTTGTGAATGTGGGGAATGCCAGGCCTCCACCGTGGTTCGGATTCCACGTTAAACTGTAGGTCCTCCATTTCATCTCACAATCACCCTACCATTACACATTAGCGTAAGTGCGTATAGCCCGAACGGGTAGTAAGACGCGGTTCTAATAATAATAATTTACCTATTGTATGTTCTTGATTAACCTAAATTATTTTATCATTCTTACTAGTTGTATAGCATATAATTATATATTAGATAATCTTTATATTATGTTTCATTACATCTGACATTATATCATTCATCCACCTGTAATTTTAACTTCATAATTATACTCTTCATTTGTGTATATATCCAACCATTTAAATCTTATTTGGTTAAATATTTTAACAAGAAGGAAAAAAAGAGAGGAAGATAACTATTTGTAAATGCAACATGTTCACTTGATTAGTGTGCCAACAACAATATATCTGCTCTCACAGCCAGACCAATGGATTTCTGGGGACAAACATTTCATCAAAATATTAGTGAAACTTTGCTTGCTTTATTTCGAGTAGTTCACCTTCTCATTGTTCAGCAATGGCCGGGGCCATGTCTTGTGTAGCAGGAGGGGGGGTTACCACTGCCAAGTCACACCATTTCCTATTCAACTTTAGTTGTATTCTCGTTTTAAATTTTCAGCTTTGTTTGTCAAAATGTTAGACGTTATTATATGTGCTGGTATCTAAAGAATAAACTGTATGACACGATAATTTCACACTCATTTAGATAGATAATTAATTTTCATTGTGTCTAAGTACCCATTTAGGCTATACACATAAACACATTAATTAAACTAGTGAGGTTTGGAAAAGATATGTAGAGCTTTAAAATAAAGGTACCCACATTTATGTTGAGGGAGAGTGGGAAATCATCTAGGCAAAGTCTCTCTCAACACACCAGGGCCATATAAATGTCAGAATCCATCATATTATCATAGCTGAAATTTTCTTTGTCTCTAAAAGAACACCAGGCCTACATCCCCACACAAACACTATATACTGTATAAATATTACCAAATTAACTTAATGCTAATAATATTTATCAGCCACTAACATGAATCTAGTACTGCTGTCTGAAAATGCAATTGATCTTTCAAAAGTAAATATTTACATAAAGTGAGATTCCCACAATGTACTCCACCTCTGGTAATGTTGCTAACAAACCATGGTTCACATATTCGCAGTAAAATATTTACAAAGTCTGATTAACAAATGAATGCAGATTTTGATTAATCATTTTTGTTTAGCTTATCACTCAAGCCTTATTAAAATTTGAAAAGACTGCTCATATTTGACAAGATATTTGTTTCCTTTTTATTATGATTAGGAAGCAAGCCAAGGCTCCTAAGGAGGCAAAGTTTTGGGAAACACTCACGTAAACTAAATCAAATAAAAAAGTTACACATCCCGAGTGTCAGCCATCCAACGGTTCACACCTTGAGGGACCTTTGTGATAGAAACAATAATACTATATTTATCTGTCGGCTGTAACAAGGTGGAGCTGCTAGAGTTTTATAGGCTGTTCGGATCTGATTCCAGCCTATCAGTGAATGGAGCTCTGCCAATGTCGTTGAATGGATGGCAGCCCTCAACCTCTATCGCTATGCAGATGTCTTCAAATCCAAAGATGTCAAAGGGTCTGATCTTATCCATCTAGATAGGGACAAACTTATGGTAGGTATGTCTCTTGAAAATGCACGAAAATATAAAGGCTTGTATGAATTTGCGTTATCTTTGGTTATTTTGACAATTTTTTTTATAGAATAGTCAAATATAAATTGAATTGTGTATACTGTGCTTGTGTGCAGCATCCATTGTGTTCTGTGTTAAACTTTTATTCGTAATATATATAATAATCACAATATTTATGTATGAAGGGGGAAAATAGATATTTCATTACACAAGCCGGCAGATATGTTTGTACCTTAACTATTTAGGGTAAATTTCTGAAAAAAGTGTTTTACTAATATTTTATTTTTAGTGCTGGCAGATTCTAGACGCAATAACGTGCAAAGATCCATGTTTTTAATCCTGTTCAAGGAAATAGTTTCAAAATACATCGTAATAAATTATAATAAGTTATCTAAATGAATTGATTCCATAAAACATATACAAGTAAACAAAGATTAATTTTCATGTCATTGCTTTTGATATCCTTAAATTTTTGTGATAAGCTTTATTCATTTTGTTATTCCAGATATATTGAACAAAGTTAATTGTTTTATTTTACAATATGCTTTGATGAAAGAATATTGCTCTAAGCCACTTGCCTGTTGGGTTTTACTTTTTTTTTTTCTGCACTGGAAATGTCGGCTTTTGTTATTTTTTAGTTATTTTGAAGAGGCATCTATTATGTAAAAATAATTTCTACAAATAGTAACAATAAACTACAGCTGATGTCACTAGTGAATAGTTTGATAGACATCTGTAGAATAAAGGAAAATTTCTATATGGATAAGCCGGTGGAGCTAGACACGAGCAAGTCAAGCAAGTGGTTCAAACATTGATAATTAGCTGTAAGCAATGTGGTATGTTGCTCTCAATTAATTTACAATGTAGGCAGATCTGTGGGGATTTACATTATATTTTTCTTATGAAATAAAAATAATAAAGCTAGGAATTTAAAAACAGAAATGACTAATATTATAATAGCTATATTTAATATAAAGTGATTTATTATTAGTGTAGACAGATGAAAATGGTAAATAAAAGACTCTCCCCTTCACTTAAGGATGTAAAAACATCCTAGGTATAATAAGTTAGCAGAGTAAATATAGAACTTAGTTGTTTATTAAATTTGACATTTCACTGAGGATTTACGTTTTCATTTGTTGGACTCATAGAGCTTACAAAAAACTATTCTAAGCTCATATTGATGGACAAGCAAGCAACTAACGAGTTTGAAGAGTTTAAATCATAACCAGCTGCACTAGAGTTGATTTTCACTCTTGCTTTCCTCATCCTTTTCTTACACTCTTGTAGCTGCATTTTCACCAAGTAGCCCTCCTCATCCCAACCTGTTTGATTAAGACTTTATTTATAGCCCAAGTGTTAAACTTGATAATAATAATAATAATAATAATAATAATAACAATAATATCGATGATTATAATAAAAAACTTACTTGGAAAAGAAATTCGCGACACTAGTGCCAAGAATTTTAATATCTTGGTAGCAGACAAACTCGCACACACATACTAAAATGATATTTGGCTCCACCTAAGATCAAACATAATAATCTCCTTTCTTTCCTTAGCAACTTTGCCACGAGGGTTGTGGGGAAATAACGCAACCTACAGTGAGATATAACCTCTCCTTACTCAACGAATAACTCTCAAGGTTGTGTGTGCTTTAGAGGTTATGTAACTTGATAGATACTAACTTTGATATTATTTTCACAAAGAACGTGTGTTCATGTGAGATTGAAACAGTGAAGATACTGTGGTTCACTCTCACCAAGTAGTAGTCTGGATCCTAGTAGTAGTGTTGGTTATAAAACTCCCATATAGATTATGTTTTGTGCACTATAGATCAGTCACAATTTATGCTTAGTAAAAATGTGATTAAAAAAAACCCATTGTACTGGGGGAGTTAAACTGTGAATAGTTAATATATGTTATAATAAAGAGCAAATCAATCTTATATTTGATGCGTTTGGCAAGCTCTCTGTATGTTGTTCAAGGTCAAGTTAGATAGGAAAATGGTTCATATAAGGATGAATAGTTTTTTAGTTTAAAGATCAAATAGCATTGTTACTTTGTAGATCTTATGTAACTAATTGTTTCATTCCTGTTCAGAACATGGGCATTAAAGACGAGTTCCACCAAAAGGCCATCTTGGTATGCATTGATGAATTGTGCCGGCCAATCGAGCATGGGAAAGCTATTTACAACGATGTGGATGAGTCTTACAAGGACTCAAACCACCGCCTTCTAGAGCACAGCTTCTCATCCCTAGAACGATGTGATAAATGCAACAAGTACTTAAGAGGGTTACTGCATCAGGGATTCTTGTGCCAGGGTGAGTTAGCATTAGCATTGCTTCATGAATAATTTAGCACCCGGGGTACTTCTTGTTGTGTAAGCTTAAAGCCTAATATATTTAGTCCTTTAACTCTGTATTTCCAACCAGTGGGAAAGTCAGAGACTAAGTCCAATAAAAAAAATAAAAAATTGTCTACTGCAAGGAACAAGCATATAAAACCAAAACACAATTAATTTTTCATAAAACGTCCAGTATATACTTGAAATGTAAGTTAGGTGCTATCACGATAAATATATTTAAAAAATGAGTTTAACTTTCAAACTTAAAATCAGTTGGTATAATTGCGATAGCCTCAAAATGCATAATAAAAAAATAAGTACTGTTCCAGTATTCTGGATGTAAACAAAGCCAACCAATGTACTTTGTATATTATTTATGTGTTTCCTATATATAATAAGAATACTGTATGACAAATAATAAGGTTTTAAGAAAAAGGTTTCTAAAATAAAGTGTTTTTAAGGACTGGGTCTTACCACCTGTTCGAGCTATACGCTTTTAAAACTGTTATTCTCTTTTGTACATGTTTCTATAGTAACAGATCTTTCACAAATATTGGTACTTTAATTTTTATGTGCATGCACATATTTACTTAACAATTATTGGTTGTCTGTAGCCATCCTTAGAAAGTTAAAGTTGATACAACTTCTATCAAGTAGTACTGACGAAGAACTAGGGGATCAAAAATCTGTTGACAGAGCAATCTGTTACTGTACAGTCAATCTCTTCCAGATTATGGATATAGAGTCTTTGGACAGCCTTTTACACATGCAACTGACACTGCAAACATAAATTATTTTTTTTTAATATCTCATAATGTGATAATTCATTTAAAGACTACATTTTATTGGTTGTGAAAACAATCTTACATTTTAATTAAAATGTCCTTGATAGGCTGTGTATAATCCGAACGGGTAGCAAGATGCGGTGCTAATAATAATAATAATAATATTATGATGATGATGATGATGATAATGATAATGATAATAATCCTTGATAGGAACAACCATCAAATGGCCTTAACAGTTAAAAGAGGAACACATTTAACGCTTTACACTGCTGCCACTGGACATAGAAGTATTCATGGCTTCTTAAAGAAAATCATATTTCGGTTCAATCACTCTTCTTAGTTTTCTCTCTATTGAAAATATTTAGGAGGGAGTGTGAAATAGGTAATGTGCCTTCCTTAAATTGGTTGTGTCTTTGGGTATTTTATATACTGAGCTTGTGAAAGGAGAAATTTATAAATATATATACTAGCTTATTAAAATCTATCTGAATGAACCATCAACAACATTATTTTAATGAAAACCATGAAATTGTTAATTGTATACAAACATTGATATCATGAATATGTCTCTTTCAGACTGTGGGTTGGTGTCGCATCGAACATGCTCTTCTACAGGACTTCCCTCCTGCTTGTCATCAGGGCTTGACCGCCCTACCCGACATCATTTCAAATCGGTTTTTGGTCTGGGGCTGTGCTCTCAGTTCAAGCCTGCTGAACAGCCTGCACCACACATTGTCATTAAATGCACTCAGGAACTAGAACGGCGTGCACACAACATCCCTACCATGGATCTATACAAATTATATCGCTCTACTCCTTCGGCCGATCAACTGGCTGATCTTCGCCAAAAAATAAATGATGGTATGTAGTTCTTATTTGTAAATAATTATTTAGTAATTTTTTTTAACTATCACATTTCAACATATATTCATTAGTCACTTAATTTAAGAAGTAGAAAATTAGCTGACCAAATAAAAGGAACCACCTCAGAAGTGGCTTAAAAAGAGAATGAGAAACCATTATGTAGAAAAAGTCATTAATTGAGCTAATCAGATCGGTCCCGGCATAGATTTATCTGATTACCAAACCCTTCCTTCACCTCTTACAAGACATCTTGTGAATGTGGGAAATGCCAGGCCTCCACCTTGGTTCGAATTCCACGTTAAACTGTAGGTCCTCCATACACCCTACCATTACACATTAGCGTAAGTGCGTATAACCCGAACGTGTAGTAAGACGCGGTGCTAATAATAATAATAATAATAGCTAATCAGAATTGAACCCTCATCATTCTGGGTCAGATTAAGACAAGCTATCTATGCAGGTTATCCTTCCAGCTATGTAGCTTGTTAAAGTATTTTCAATGTTCTTATTTTTATTTTATTTTTATTTACGTTCAACTATAAGAAAACAGAAGTGTCCAACACTCACTTTCAAGGCAGCTGTCGGTTTCAATCCCAATTTACTTGAACACTGATGTTTCCCATCATTGATTCAATCAAATGTTGTTGGATTTCTTTAAAAATAGAAAGAAAAAATTCTTAGATAAAAAAAAGTTATGGCTGTCGGTATAGCAATGGTTAATTAAGCCAAAGATCCAGGGTTTATATCCATTCATACCTAATCACCCTGTTTTTTTTTACGGGGTAGTCAAGAAACTGTACATATAGCCCAAAAAACAACGCTGTACTTAATCCATCCTCACTAACTTTCTCCACACCTCCCTATCCTTGCATACTCCCTTCAACATCCATACACAGAGTCATACAGACTATTTTGTTACTAAAACTCTTAATGTCTTACATGGCCTGCCACTTCTTTTAGATCCACACACTCTACCTTCATATATTTTCTTCGTCATTCTCTCAACATACCCAAACCCTTGTAAGCCACTTCTTTCACATTGGCCTATTGTATTCCCGTTTAGACAGCGCACCTTCAGCACCCATTCATTACTGACTCTGTCTGTACAAGTTTTGCCCCATCTCTTCAATACCAAGGTGAATGCGGTTGGGTTTATATTCCGGTAAGGATATATTTTTCATTGACTATATAAATTCAATTCATCTGAAACTTTTAAAATAAACTACATATATATATAATTACATGAATAAATTCCACTTAGGAGCAATATCAACCCCCTAAAACTCTGTTTCAGTATTATGTAACAAAATGACAGAAAATGATATAAGTGTTATATGTGTTAAATGTTTCCAGATGTGTCAAACCTAGAGTTGGATGTGTATGAGCCTCATTGCATTGCCAGCGCTTTGAAGAAGTTACTTCGTGAACTTCCTGACCCCATTATTCCTGTTCAGTGGTATGACCGCTTCCTTGAAGCTTCTCGTAAGTAAAAAATGCTAATGCTGTCAGTCCACAAAGTATAATTTTCATATTTATTTAAATAAATATAATCAACAACTTTAAAATATTGGCATTGTGTGTCAGTATAATGTAATGTTTACTAAATTGAATTGAAATATGTAATCATTATTTCAGAACGAGAAGGATTGATATATTTACCTTTTCTATATTAATTGTTTTTTCATCAAATCTAACATGTTGTTCTTATGAATTGTTGTTAGCCTATAAGCATCACTATTACAAACCAGATAATCTTACTTATTTCACAAATTATAGTAGTAGTAGTAGTAGTAGTAGTCTACTTCCTGTGAAAGATGCAATAAGAGCATTGAAATATTGAAATGTGTGTAAATATGTGTTAGTGGTTTTACTTTTGTTTTTGCTCTCTTATTTTCATACTATTCTATCATTTTATTTATTACAATTGTTTTTGCTCAATTCGTTTTATTTCAGACACATTATTTCAAAAATTGAAAAATATAATTGGAAATAAATGGTAGGGAACTCCGCACAGACTTTCTCCCTCTATTGTTTAAAAATGGAGATATTTACTCAAAATTTGTAATATAATATACATTAGAGAATCGAGAACAAATTACGCTATACATACATAAAACATTTTTTGACTCGCGGTTTTAGTTTTTATAATTTTATTTTAAAGAATTAACGTCTTCATTAGTATATTTGGACCAATAAAAAATATCTATATTGGATCCCCAAGAGGCAACACTTTGTATTAAAATTTTGACTTTAGATTAAAAATTTTGGCATTTTACAGGATGTCTACTAGGTCACGAAAGTCATGAAAAAGTCACAAATTTTTAATATTTTGGTCATAAAGTCACAAAAATAATTAAAGTTTGAATTTCCCGCACATCGTAACAACGCGAATGCTTCAAAGATAGCGCTATCCACTACATGTGATGGCACGCACCAGTCGGAAGTTGCCTGATTCTTTTGTTTGTGATTCCAACGACAAGGTTAACTTTCGCCATCTTGTATTAAATATTAATTTGGCGTGCTACTTGTCTTGTGGGGGGTGTGAGTGCGTTATGCCGTGTGTGTGTCTACAAATAATGGTTTTTGAGTGAATGAATTGGAATTCAGGTTTTGTAGATAATACGGGAAAATACCAGGACATTTTCTACATTTTTATGGATCTGGATCAAGATGTTGGCGGCAATTATCAATTTTTTACGCTTTCAGTGATCCGACTGCAATTTTAAGGCGGTGTAAA
>CABFOV010009498.1:4856-19247 GCA_902141375.1 Timema poppense
CCCCCCCCCCCCCTCCCCAGTTCACCCGACCGAGCTCGAACCTCGATCTCCCTGTCCTTGGCAGTCTAGCTCAACACGACTAGCGTGTTATCCAACTTCACCACCGAGACGGGTCATATTGAAATCGTTTGTCGGAAGTGAATGAACATTATCTGCCTCTTGCGTTTATTTGTGTTGTCTTGCGTTCAGCCAATCAGAAACAAATATAGACGCACTACTGTATTCAACTAAATCAATTAGTTATTCGGTCAAGGATGAAAGTTCTTGAAAATACAAAGTAAAAAGTATTGCATTTTAAATTATTTAGGCGTACAGCCCGAACGAATAATGATACGCGTTGGTAAAACATATATATATATATATTTAATAAGAGTAGTAATTAATCACGTTTTAATATATTTAATTTGATTCCATTTAACACGTGTTTGTAAACTTTATAATGATTTATTTGATAATGTAGTCATATTGGTTGAAATTACGTTTACTGACATTTTATTGTAGTCAGTCTTTGTTTAAGCATAAAACAAACGCAGCACGTCTTGCGAGTACGTATCCGACAAGCAGGTGCGACTGGGCATAAACGGTTTTCACACTCTCTCCACACAAATGAGGGTACATGTCCTTTAAATTCCACCTTCCTGATCCCTAACATACTGACATAATCACTCGCTTCAGTGGCGTTACTCTCGCAATAGACTAGATTGCCGAAGAAGGGGAGATCGGGGTTCGGTCCCAGTCGGGTCTACTGAGTGTTTTTTCCTAAATAGGTGACCTGATGGTATAGGGGTAAGGTGTCAGACTTCTGTGCTGGGGTCCGGGGTTCAATCCTAGGTCCCAGCACAGATTTATCTGATTGCCAAACCCTTCCTTCACCACTGACAAGACGTGCATTAATCACAACTTGTGAATGTGTAGAATGCCAGGCCTCCACCGTGGTTCAGATCCCACGTTAAACTGTAGGTCCTCCATTTCATCTCACAATCACCTACCATTACACATTAGCGTAAGTGCGTATAACCCGAACGGGTAGTAAGACGCGGTGCTAATAANTAGTTTTCCACTCTCTCCCCCCCCCCCCTATCTCTCCAAGAAAATCCCCAACATATTAGTGTTACTAGTACGTTGGCGTATAGCCCCAATGGTTAGTAAGACGCGGTGCCAAAACAAACAAAAAACTAACGTAATTAAAGGCGAACAGCCGTGATGAGTAGTGGGACGTAGCGGCACAGCCAAAACTACGCGCACAGGAAGAGGAAGGTGAATATCTGGACACGATCACGCACGCGTACAAAATGGTTACCACCCCTTTAAGGATCCAAGGTCAAGAGAAAGACACCTTTTATCAGTGGCGTATTCTCTGGGTATGCTAGTCCTGCGCCGCATACCCAAAATGATATGGACTAGTTTTTGTTTAATTCAATGCTGTCTTTGTGAACTGTGTAAACATTAATGTTTAAATTGTTAATATATATATATATGTAATGAATTATTAATTTTAAAACTAATATTGGTTCAAATTCCAAGAATACTGTGTTTTAAGTAAGTAAGTGGATGGTAATCATCGTTATGGATAAATAAAAGAAGAGAGAATATGGGAGTGAGGGGGTTCAAAATTTCCTAAGATAGCATACAGTTAAGGGAAAATAATAAAGGTTTTAGAACCACTGTTCTATATGAACACATCTTCAAATATATCTCTTGAAATAATCCCTTGACGTTCTTAGACAACGGTGGTTGAGGGTCCTCGGCCCCCAAATCTCTGTTGCAACTTTTAGAGTACAGTATACCTATTAATTTTTTCTCAGAATACGCCACTGCCTTTTATGTCGGTGTTGAGAAAGAACGAAATAAATCGTCTAAACATTGAACTTTTATTTTCAATCTCCTTCTTTACGAATAGCGCTCTTCAAAAAAGGGGCGTCGTTTCCACGATTCCCCGCAGAAAGGACTGAAACCTTTTCTTTGTCAATTTATAGATATTTTATACATTTCCCTCGATTTTCTATTTATTAGACCTTATTTTTAAAATGGGTATTTGAAGTCTTGTTGTTTTAAACTGACGCAAACCTCTATTTTTTAATGTGTTAAATTATCTATTAGATGTTTTTTTATCTTAGAATGTTTCCAACTATATATTTTTAATCATATACTAAATATTTCAAATATTTTCAAACCTTACGAGTGTAATGTTATTGATTTGGTATTTTAATCAATAATATTATCTTTAAATAATATTCAATTTATATTATGTTTTATACATTGTACACAATTCGTATCCTCTCTTTTTTTTAAATTATATTTAAAAATGTAATTATGGTTCTTGAATTAACTTATCAATATATTACTGTGTTCGATTCCCACGTCCAACTGTTATTTTTTAATCTACAATTTACATGTGGCTATAACAGTAACTAACAACTATAATAACTCGGTTATAAATTAATCTTGTGATATGCATCTGTACAATTGTTGTACTATTGGCATTATAAAGCCTTTCCCAGTCAAAGATGGCTACGTTAACTGATGGCTCACAATCATTTGACCGTTTAATTGTAGCTGACGATTTTCCACACGTCCTTCACAGGCTCTGCCTTAAAATATGGGTGAAGAATGACCCTGGGCACGGGACGACTCCTAGATAGCTCAGTGGTTAGAGAATTGGCGTATTGAGTAAAAGGTCCCGAGTTTGATTCCCGTAGTCATTTTTCAATTTAAAGAATAAAACTTTCCTTACAATACAAAAAATTATAATATTTTTCAAAAAAAAATCTTTTTTACTGAGGCTCTTTCTGCAGAGAATTAGTCTTAATACTGTTTTCTTAGCAGCTAATGCCGGGTTGTTTAAAGTGTCAGACATGATATTCACTACAGTAGCATTTTGGTAGGAAGAAACTTAAAAAAATATATATATATACACAAACATATATTTTTCTGTTGTCAACGTTGATAACATTTCACTATTATTAGTACCCGTCTCGGTGGCGTAGTTAGCTAACGCGCTAATCGTGTTGAGCTCGACTGCCGAGGACGGTGAGATCGAGGTTCGAATCTCGGTCGGGTGAACTGGGGATAGTTCTCCCAAAATGGTTTTCCACTCTCCCTCCACGCAAATGCGGGTTCACTTCCTTAAAATTCAACCTTCATTAGCGTAATTAGTACTTAAGCGTATAGCCCGAACGGGTAGTAAGACGTGATGCTAAATTTAAAAAAAACTATATTAGTCTCATTTTATAGTTATTAATAATATATATCAAGAGTGACAGCTACATATCACATGACTAGACGTATGAATACGTGAAAGTAAGCCTATAAACTTTTATAGCTGTCAAATAAGTTTCCTCCTTTTAAAATTGAACTGTACCAAAGAAACATTATGAGTGGAATAAAATATGTAATAGTTATGTCATAAAACAATTATAATCAAGTGGGTCGAAACTATTTATAGTAAATAAAAACTCCATAATACTTTACAATGTTATTCATAATAGAGACTATGATGTAGCGAAATAATTGTAACTGTGGGATTAAGGTATATTAAGAAAAATGCAGCATCATCTCCTTCATTGAAACCAATCTGTAAAGATAATTATGTACACTCCGTTTGCTATAAAAAAAGTAACAAGATTATGTGACTTTTTCCCAGAAGCGAAATAGCTGCCACCTTGCCAGGATTTTACGTAATATGTCAGAAAATCTACCCACTTTTAAGATTTTACGATTTATTTGATCATTTTACGATATTTTTTTACAAAATATATTAGTATTAACTATTTAAGATCTATTTTATTGATTATTATTATTTTTAGCTTTGGCTCTGAATATTATGTAAGGCGTGCCTCAACCACTAGAGAATTTTCATGCAGAAAATGTAACTTTTTTTTTATTTTTATTTTTTATTTGGAAGCAAAGCCGTTGGTCCTATGTCGAGTGTGACATGTATAATAAAACTGAAAGTTATGATAAAATACTCTTACCAGAAAGATTGGTAAGCCTTTTCACTCTCGCTCATAGAAATTCTCGTGTACTGATATAATCGGTTCAGAAAGTGCACGGTAAATACCCCAAATAAACGGGGGGGGGGGNGGGCGGAATTGTATTTGTTTTAGTATTTACGTGTACTTTTTGGACCGACAGATTATATCAGCACAAGAGAATTTCTAAGAGTGAGAGTAAAAGAGCCTATCAATATTACCGGAAAAGGTATTTTCATATACCGTGCACGGTTCTCTTATATCCCACAACTGACATGGTACCAATGGCTTTACTTCCCCTCCGAAGGAAGTTGTGCTACGGATTCTTATCTCTCAAAAAAAAATGGACACCGCCTGGGTTTGACCCGATAAACATCGGGTCGTGAGGCAACACCTTATCACTAGACTACCGAGGTAGACTAGAATATTGATATAATCATTATTATTATTTGATCATTTCTTTACTAAGAAAAATAAAATATCTTTTTGAGTAGTTTGTTATTAATTTTTATCACTTTTGATATATATTATCAATACCAATAATATAACAATTATAAGTGAAAAGTTATCATTTTTGGATGCAAAAAAGTTTGTATTTTCTAAAATAATATTGGATTGTAGCCCCAACCGGTATTCGAACCCTGATCTGCCAGTCGCATATCATATTGTATCGGCCCAGTACGTAATATATTAATTTTTAGGCACACACCTTTTCGTATCAGATAGAATCATCTCGTTTATATATTATTTTCTATAAAGATGGGTAAAAACTCTCACAGTAATACTTTCTTAGTCGATATGATACTTCATATTTTTAAACTTAGTACAGTAGCCCCGTGGCTTCTTTGGTGCTGATTGACAGATCACAGCTGACTTCTAACAATCAACATTTAGGTATATACCTAAATTTTGACCGTCAGAAGTGACAGCTGCTAAACACATATTTTTTGCAGATCATATGGTTCGGCGTAGGGATACATAATTTGCTCTGGTAACTTTTCAAAGCCGTCAGCTGTCAGTCAGCACCAAAGAAGCCATGGGAGCTATTGTATTTAATATTAGCCTCCAGAATCAAAACACGGACTAAGTTAAGTTGATGACTTCAATGACTGGCACAAAGCCGGATCTATAAATTTTGGGGCCGGGGGCCACTTTAAAAATGTGTGGTCCCACGACCTTTATTTTAATAGTAAAGTTTTAATGAGGATCTACAATTTGTAACCAACCCTCCCCCCATACATATTTTTTATTTTTGGTGTAAACTGACCAATAAACAACCACATTAATAATTTTAACTATTAGGAATAAGACCTTTAAAGTAATGTCTTGTAATTTATCTTGGACTGTTTGTATAACTTTCAGTATCCGCCCCCTCTCCCCCTTAACCCTTATTAGACATTTTTGATGTTTGTAGGGAACTCTAGAAAAGTTCAGGGTTTTTGAAGCTTTTATAGCAAAACATTTTTCAGCCGAAATAAACCAAATATTGCTCCAGTACAAACAGAGAGTTTAATTTTCTTTACGTTGTGATATCAACAGTGGTTGAATACCTGTTGTGAGCATAGCGGCATTAGATGACAATCTTCATAAACGAAGATAAAGAGTTACTATTAAATTTTAGGACATCTATGAAAGATATTCAACAACTGTTGATATCATCTTAGGAAGAAATTTAAACTCTTTGTTTTTATTGAAGAAATATTTTATTTGTTTTGGCCAAAAAAATATATTTTGCAATAAAAACTGCAAAAATAGGGCCCATTTCTCGCGTACCCTCCCCTCCCACCTTATGACTTTAGCCTGAATGGTAATATTAGAAAAATATTACACAATGATACAAAAATCACTCCTCAATAATATGATTGATATATTTTATGATTGCTACTAACCGCTCATTGACACTTTGTTAACAGTCATAATAAAATAAGTATATCCTGATTCCGGTTCAACTCCTTTGGATGGGGGTAGGGGAAGGCAGTGTTCAGTCATGGTCTTTAGTGAAAGAGATAATATACTTACATCTCTGTTACACTTTTGAAGAACTATTTTATAAAAACTATCATTTCTAGCAATTTAAATTACATAAATATAGTCGGTGACCTGGCGGCGGTATAAGGGTAAGGTGTCAGACTTCTGTACTGGGGGTTTCGGGGTTCAATCCTCGGTCCCGGCACAGATATATCTGATTGCCAAGCCTTTCCTTCACCTCTGACAAGACATCTTGTGAATGTGGGGAATGCCAGGCCTCCACCGTGGTTCGGATCCCACGTTAAACTGTAGGTCCTCCATTTCATCTCACAATCACCATACCATTACACATTAGCGTAAGTGCGTACAACCCGAACGGGTAGTAAGACGCGGTGATGATAATAATAGTAATAATAATAATACATAAATAAAGTAACAAAATGTGCGTGGTTTGCTGAAGGCCCCTTCAAGTGTTGGGCCTGGGGCTAGGGCCACCGTGTTTACCCCCTCCTCTTTCATTTTTTATCATCGCGTCTTACTATATGTTCGGGTTATTCGCATTGCTCTAATAGGATAGGGACAAGGAAGGGAGCATTTTAGAGGTAATCTACCCGCATTTGCGTAAAGGTAGTGCGGCAAACCATTTAGGGAAAGCCACCCTCCGATGACCTGACCAGGATTCGAACCCCAATCTCTCCGTCATCAGAAATTCAGTCTAACACGAGAGTGACGCCTTAGACAAGTGTTTCCCACCTGGGGACGCGTGAATCATTTCCAGGGGGCGGCATGAAACCATTAGAAACTAACGTTAAAAATAAGCTAATAATAATTGAAGACATTATTGATTTAAATTCCTTTTCCAAAATAAAATAAGAACTGATAAAACATAACAGTCTATAACCTTCGCACTAATTTCCATCCGTTTTAATTGTGCCATTATACTGGCAATTCTACATTGTTTTTATATAAAATAAGGAAGTGACAAAAAAAATGTATTATTATTAAAAATGTTTTTCTTACTTTCACGCCCACCTCGGTGGGCTAGTTTCGTGTTGAGCTAGACTGCCGACGACGGGGAGATTGAGATTCTAATCTCGGTTGGGTGAACTGGTGTTCTTTTTTCTAAGTGATTTTCCTATCTCCCTCCATGCCAATGTGGGTTCATTTCCACTAAATTCAACCTTGCTAATTCCTAATCCATTAACGTAATTAGTACTTAAGCGTATAATCTGAATGGGTAGTAAGACGCTGTGCTTATAAAAAAAGTACTTTTACAAAAAATATGGGAAGATGGGGGGAGGGATGGCGTGGGAATGTAATGATCTATCAAAGGGGGCGTAAGCTCAACAATTTCGGGAACCCTTGACTTAGACCATTCGGTCACTTCCCATCTTAATCCGGCCCTGGGGCTGACAGTTTCATCAGAGGCTGATAAGTAATATCAACCTTTATATAACTTAAGTTTTACAATCAAGTCACGGTATCGGTTTGGAGCTCACTTATAACTTCACGCTCACTTATCGGCAACAAGCCAATCTTACATAATGGTTCGACAGTATAGCTTGTCCGCTACCAAGAATCTCAAACAAATTCCAACGAACCACCTGCCCGAGTACGCTCCTTGTCGGTACAAAATAGACACCTTCATAGCTCGCTGCTTCCACGATAAGGTGTTTGTTGTTCTTTAATACACCTCTTTAATGGTCTACGGGATAGTTTTAAGGGGTGGATTATTATTATTATTATTATTAACGCGTCTTACTACCCGTTCGTGTTATACGCTAATGTGTAATGGTAGGGTGATTGTGAGATGAAAATGGAGGACCTACAGTTTAACGTGGAATCCGAACCACGGTGGAGGCCTGGCATTCCCAACATTCACAAGATGTCTTGTCAGAGGTGAAGGAAGGGTTTGGTAATCAGATAAATCTGTGCCGGGACCAAGGATTGAACCCCGGACCCCCAGCACAGAAGTCTGACATCTTACCTCTATATCACCAAGTCACCCTTTGAAGGGGTAGAGGCTTGGAAGTTTGGAAGTTAGATATAGATAATATTATACTCAAATTTGTTTGGAAAACGAATTTAAAAACGTTTAGTAAAACCTATCCAGCCGGGTTTAGAGCCTAGACATTCTCGTCACTGGCAAATCAGAGACTAGATGAGTTTGATATGTTGTCCAGATAGCTACTATTTCCGGCGACACATATTTTGTCAAACGCGACAGTTACAGAATCTGTTTGTCGTATGAATGTATGAAACTATATTATACATTTCAAAGCCATTTGACAATAATCCATTTTATTAATTTGAAAGTAATTATATTTAGTAGCACCTTGATCCGTTAGCTCTGTTTATTTCTTAGTCTGATTGCCAAACCCTTCCTTCACCTCTGACAAGATCACAACTTGTGAATGGTGGGAATTCCAGGCCTCCACCGTGGTTCGGATCCCACGTTAAATTGTAGGTCCTTCATTTCATCTCACAATCACCCTACCATTACACATTAAGCGTAAGTGCTTATAACCCGAACGGGTAGTAAGACACGGTGCTAATATTAATTATTTCTTAGTCTTACTAAAAGATACCAATTGGTGTACGAATTTAAAAAATAAAGGGTACAGGGGAAAAAAGGTGGAAAGTCACATTACACACATATTTCAGGACAATAACTTTTATATCTCAAACTCTGTAAGGACCTTGGAAAATCCTCTTTAAAAAAATTAATAACTATGATAGAGACCTCCTTTAATTCAAAGTACATTAAAAAAGTATCATGATTTGTTTAACAGATGGAAGTACTAACTAAATTTTGAGTTAAAATTGGACTTTCGCCCCTTTTTTCCTATATCCTTCAAATATAATATGGATTTTCCCTTTCAAATTGATAAATTGACGGGCGGGGACTGTATGTTGTGCCTGTTCTAGTCTTAAATTAGATTATAAGGCATTTGAAGCTACGACAGGTCTAGCAAGCCGGTAGTGGAAAATATATGGCTTGAATAAAAAAAACTGAATGAGGCCGTAGGCGGGAAACAGTAATGTAGGTAAATACCCTTCAAATATAAATAACTTAACAACCTACCTTTGTTCAGTGACGATCTGATCGAACAAAAATAAAGTGTCCACTCTTATAGGTTTGTTTCCAATTCGTCGTCACTGGATCGAAGTATCGTCGCCTTCACTTTGACATTACCGATTCAGAAGAAGAAAAATGTGTAACCCTTGTACGACCCACTCGCGAGATACCACACTGCCGCCCCTTTGCGCCGAACTGGGCCCGTGGAGTATATACTCTGTACTCGTAGCGACACGAGACTATGGTCGAGAAGGAGGAGGGTCGAGGGACACGGCGGACAGCTTGGAGATTCCTCGCCAGTCTCCTACACGGATAGCTTTCTCCATGGCGGCCTCCCACGCTACTAGTCCGGCGGAGCAGAGAACACCTCAAGTGTACCGACAACTGCATCGGAGAGGTCACCTTACAAGGAAAACACTAACACTTATAATGTATATTGTTATTATTATTATTATTATTATTATTAGCACCACGTATTACTACCCGTTCGGGTTATACGCACTTACGCTAGTGTGTAATGGTAGGGTGATTGTGAGATGAAATGGAGGACCTACAGTTTAATGTGGAATCCGAACTACGGTGGAGGCCTGGCATTCCCCACATTCACAAGATGTCTTGTCAGAGGTGAAGGAAGGGTTTGGTAATCAGATAAATCTGTGCCGGGACCGAGGATTGAACCCAGGACACCCTAGCACAGAAGTCTGACACCTTACCCCTAGACCGCCAGGTCACCAATGTATAGTGAANGCCTGGCATTCCCCACATTCACAAGATGTCTTGTCAGAGGTGAAGGAAGGGTTTGGTAATCAGATAAATCTGTGCCGGGACCGAGGATTGAACCCAGGACACCCTAGCACAGAAGTCTGACACCTTACCCCTAGACCGCCAGGTCACCAATGTATAGTGAAATGCAACATGCAGATTTTCAACAAGTGTACTCGTACATGTTTTAAATAATATTTAGCACCGCGTCTTACTACCCGTTCGTGTTATGCGCTTAAGTATTAGTTACAATAATGGATTAGGAATTGAGAAACTTGTATTTAGAGGAAGTGAACCCGCATTTGCGTGGAGGGAGAGTGGAAAATCACCCCCAGTTCACCAGACCTAGATTCAAACCTTGATCTCCCCCATCCTTGACAGTCTAGATCAACATGAAACTAGCGCGTTAGCTAACTACACCACCGAAGCGGGCTACATGTTTTAAAGAAGGGGAAACAAGAAAACATAATATTTTCTTGTGAGAGCGCTCCCTTTAAATGAGTTCCGGATTCTAATGCTCCTTGAAAATATTGGGAGCACCTGTCTTAGGGGGTATATTTACAAGTATCGTACATAACAAAATAATAATATAAATTGGTGACTTGGCGGTCTAGGGGTAAGGTGTCAGACTTCTATGCTGGCGGCCGGGGTTCAATCCTCGGTCCTGGCAAAGATTTATCTGATTAGGAATGCCAGGCCTCCACCGTGGTTCGGAATCCACGTTAAACTGTAGGTCTTCCATTTCATCTCACAATCACCCTACCATTACATATTAGCGTAAATGCTTATAACCCGAACGGGTAGTAAGACACGGTGCTAATAATAAAAATAATAATATATCATATTGAGAAGTTTTAGAAACACTCTAAACAAACACCACAATATTTATATTATAAGTGCCAATACAAACTTCAGATTTTTTTAAAGTTTAGATTATTCAGAAAATTCTTACTCTAAGTAATGGAATGGTAAATAGTGTACAAACAATCTGCGTGTGATGAGTAGATCCCAAGAAAGCCAGACTTTTAGGTGGGGGGGGAAAAAAGCTGTAAAATTAATAAAACAAGGTCGTAACCTTGAACTTCCCTGAATATCGTAGATATTTTGTATTCATTTGCATTTCTCTTCGTACACGTCCTTAATTAGTTATTCGTTTTGTAAATACTACAAATTAGTCTCACAGGATGACTCAGAAGTAACATCACATTTTTAACTTTGATATTTTTTTACTTTCCATCGCGTTATACTAACTGACAGGGCAACAGTCCAATTTTCAAAAAAAAAAGTTTTATTTATCAAAAAGAAAATATATTAGATCTTCTTTCACGATTTTATACGTCAAGTCATTTTATCTGCAGCTATCAGTTTTGATAAATATTATCAATAACTATAAATTAACATGAATAATGCAGTATAATGTTATCAATATTGATCACGAAAAGATGTTTGTATTTTCTAAAAGGCCCTTGCTATAAAGAAAACGTGTACTGTAGCCTTGCAGCTTTGGACAATGGCGTTGAGACGTGTAGGTTCCAGGTGATAAGAAGCCCTTCCAGAGAGTAGCTCCAGCCTCGCTTAGGATGGATTTTAATATTCACATGAATTGAAACGGGGGTGGTAAGAGGGAACATATCCCAGGCGTTAGTAATACAACGCCAAATATCTGAAAAAAAAATCTCACAGGTTTATATTTTAAATTAAATATATTATAATACCTTGTATCCAGGAGAAAAATCACCTAAGTCAATGTTTTTGTTTAGCACCGCGTCCAATTATCCGTTTGGGTTTTACGGTTGAGTACCAATTACACTAATGGGTTAGGAATTGGGAAGGTTGAGTTTAGACGAAGTGAACTCGCATTTGCGTGGGGGGAGAGTGGAAAACCATTTAGGGAAAACCACCAGCAGCTCACCCGACCAAGATTCGAACCTCGATCTCCCCATCCTCGGCAGTCTAGCTAACATGAAACTGGCGCGTTAGCCAGCAACGCCACCGAGGCGGGTCGCGTTTGTAGTAAAGCCCCAATACATTTTTTAGAGACTTCAACAACCACTGTTACCCGCCTCGTTGGCGTAGTTGGCTAAGGCGCTTGTCGTGTTGAGCTCGACCGCTGAGGACGGGGAGATCGAGCTTCGAATCTCGGTATGGGTGAACTGGGGGTGGTTTTTCCTAAATGGTTTTCCACTCTCCCTCCACGCAAATGCGGGTTAATTTCCTCTAATTAAACCTCCCTTATACATTAGAGTAATTAGTACTTAAAGCGTATAACCCGAATGGGTAGTAAGACGCGGTGCTAAATATTATTATTATTATTACTAACAACCACTTTTGTTTTTATTATATGGAAAACACTGGGCTGCCTCGTTGAGCGATAAATCGCCACGTAGACTTTCAGCTATAACACAATATTTAATTATAGGATGTGTTATTTCAAAATACAGTTCACACCTAAATAAAGTAGTAAGATTCCACAGGGCTGTTTTTCCTTAACATCCGTGTATTTTGAGTTTTATTAATAGAAATAAGTGTGTGTTAACGGAACATTAGCTCATCTCAACAACTTTTTAAGCATATTTGGAGAGCTTTGAGACTTTGATTGATGAAAAAGGGCTCTATATTTAGCCTTGCTCTAAGAAATACAATAATTATTTATAGGCTCACAACAGAAAATTTTAATTTTTAGAACTAATAGCGAGCTTTCCTCTTTTCCTTGGTTTTCTCTGCCCTCTTTCTATCGTCATGATATATTGTGGTTGTAGGTGAGGGTCGAAATGGAGTACAAGCTTAGAGAGAATAGAGAAGTAGTTCCAGAAAACGACACTGAGTATTGTATTTTAAGCCGTGTGGCCTGACAGCGATTGATAATTTCTCGTTGACCGAAGCAGTCACCTTATTAACCTCAAATTCATTCGTCGATTAACTTAGGCTTTAAATAAATAAATCGAAGAGCCACAAAATAAATTAATACAAAACGTAGTTTAATTATATAAAAAATAAAACCAAATAAATTACCAATGAATATATTTCAATTAATAAGATAATATTATTCAATTGACTTTGTGAATTATTTATTTTTATTGGAGAAGTTGACGTCTAGGATAATTTATAAATTCCCCATGATATCCTTACACGACTTACACACTAAGTTAACATAGGACAGTTTGGTTAATATTACAACCTTAAATATTTACTAATTGAATAACATGAGGAACCTATTTACAGATAGAAAACTATCCTTGACACAGCTAAGAGTCTAACCAGGGTCCTTTAAAATATTGGTCGAAACTCTACTAACAAACTAAGTCACAAGGATGCGGCCTTGTTTTAAGAAAGCAAATAATTAAACTTTTGTCAAGTATTATTTTTGGGATCTGTTTGATGTTCTAAAAATACAATTTGTTGAATCGTTTCTGAGAAAATTACGCATACATTATTTACGTAATTTATACGATAAAAAAACTAGTAAAGTATTTACGTACCATTCTTTTTATAGTGGCTGACTTGGAGTTGCGGTTGTTTTCTTTGCTAGGAAATGAGCATTTACCTTACCTGAAGGTCGAACAATCCTCAATTTATCCTTCACACTTAATAATCACTGGGAACATTTTGTATCTTTGTTGTTTTTTTACTATTTGTTTTATGTGATTGTGACGTCAACTGCGATACGCCCAACATCTCTCTTAACCTTTAAGGTAGTTTCGGTAATTCCTATCTTGTTGCGCATTCTTTTTATTAATCGCGTGAAATGTCTTGTTGGATTAAAGATAAGTGTTGTTTTATTATTTATTGAATTATGTTGCATAACACTATCCTAATCAAACGAAAGGAAATATATGTAAATACTTCATAACGAATGGGCTATTTTCTAGTTGTAAAAAATAAATACCAATAGCTACTGGGTGCACCGTTACATTTTCCCTTCTCCCCCTCCCTGGGTTATCCCCGATGACGTAATCTTCCTTATCACTCTTCCTGAGGTAATTGACCCTAAATGACGTCATCAAAATGTTTCAATTCCCTTCCCTTGTCAACGATGTCATCAGAATGTTGCAAACCTGCCCATTTTATATTTACCCCATTTAATTTTCACCCAATTTGGTTTTGTTCCCGTTTAACTTTTTATCCCATTTGATATTCACCACATTTGATTTTGGTACCAACTTATTTCTTACCTCATTTAATATTCACCTCATTTGACTTTTTATTCCATTTTATTTTGGCTTAGTTTGACTTTTTATCCATTTGAAGATTCCTGAGAAAACTGTCAGTTAAAACAGGATATTAACTCCTGGGATCTTCTTTCATTGGACCCTGAGTCACTTGTTTCAGAACTTCTTTCCTAACCGAGAAGACTTAACTTGTGACTCAATCAAAATTTAAACCAACGTCATCCAAACTCAGATAAACCACAAAGAATGGGATTTGGACTGTACTGTACTTTTGAAGGGCATAGGTTAGTGTCGATTAAGAACTATTAATTAGTTTAAAGTATAAAAAGTGACCCGCCTCGGTGGCGTATTTGGCTAACACGCTTGTCGTGTTGAGCTTGACTGCTGAGGACGGGGAGATCGAGGTTCGAATCTCGGTCGAGTGAACTGGGGGTGGTTTTTC
>CABFOV010009499.1:8105-19246 GCA_902141375.1 Timema poppense
CAGACGTGAGCTGTCAGTAAAAAAAACAAGAAAAAAAAACGGGGCTACTATAACTTGGCGAGCTCATGAAAAAGAGCCGACGGACGCAGGGATTGGTGACCTCTGACCATAGAGAAAGGAATAACACTAGAGAGAACGAAGAATAGGGCAAAACTCTGTCCAGTTTAGAACAACGAAAACTGTAGTTCTTTCGATTCACCGCAGAAGAGCGCTGACAAACATACCTTCAATTATTTTGGACTTGTGTTTTCGCGCCACGTATACATTTCTCTATGCCCTGATTATCACTTTTTGGAAATAAATTTTCCAAAATAAGTAATTAGTAAACTATACAAATAAACAATCTCTGTGAGGATTTTGATATGCACCGGAGATGTAAACAAACGTGGATCCAACAAGATCCACCAGACAATAATATAAGCATCCGTGATAAGACAGCAGGTTTAAATAATTATACCACGGTGTATATATAAAACCGCCAACAAAAAACGCACAAGCCATTGTAACGATTATATTTTACACATCCTTTTGGGACAATTAATATAGACAATCAGATCCGATCTAATATGATAGTATTCAAAATTTATTTAACTAACATTATATTTCGCAGTAAATATCTACGTGGTGCAACATCCTCCTGTCTATATCAATCGATCACCCAGGCAAAATCTTCTCGAAACACAAAGGGAAGGAGTCGAAGGACGAATGCATCAGGGTTACTCGAACATTCTAGGAGTCAGATCTTCTAAAACAACCCTGTTGGCAAGTGGAGGTATAAACACTTGCGTAATAATCGCCGAGAAGTCAAGACCTACTTTAGTCAATATAATTAATTTTTTTTACCAATCAGCTAATTTGAAATATAATTGTAATCACACCGCAGCGGTCTCTATATTAGGTCAACCTTGACCCAATCCTATTGTAATCAACCCAGTTCTTTATAGAATTAAATAACAGCACGTGTGATATCGGATCGCATATTCACCCTGTTCAAATACGCCAATGACGCTAAATAAAAATTCATTAAATTTACATGAGTAATTTCAATATAACCTTACAACAAATTACATATCAATCTAATCAGTATAATATCAACAAGCAAGAATGGTGTCAAAATTCCATAATGAGCTATCCCCGCCATGTAGTGAGTTCATGCCCCTACACCATGGCGTATGTAGGGAGTCTCTCTCTCTCTCTCTCTTTCTCTCAAAATAGGGCAAAGTACCCCGATCCTATTCTGTAGTTCCATGAGGCAATATACCAAATCATCCAACACAGTCCAGGGGCGCAATATCATAGCGTACCCAGGCGGTATGAAGGATTTCTTTGGGCTCCCCACCTCCCCAGAAGCGATCAACTAGAATGATAAATTAATATTGATATACACTTTTATCTGCTTCTGTATTTTTTTTGCTGTATATATGTGTTGTCATACGCTAAATAGATAGATAAATAAATACAATTAAATACTCATAGTCCGAATCACAATATGTCCCCAAGTTAGGGGCGTATAACATATAACCTATATATATATAGTTTGAAAACAATTTTATTATTATTATTAGCACCGCGTCTTACTATCCGTTCTGGTTATAAGCACTTACGCTAATGTGTAATGGTTGGGTGATTGTGTGATGAAATGGAGGACCTACAGTTTAACGTGGAATCCGAACCACGGCGGAGGCCTGGCATTCCTCACATTCACAAGATGTCTTGTCAGAGGTGAAGGAAGGGTTTGGTAATCAGATAAATCTGTGCCGGGACCAAGGATTGAACCCCGGCCGCCAGCACAGAAGTCCGACACCTTACCCCTAGACCACCAGGTCACCTTGAAAACAATTCTTTAAACCCTTTCAGCTGTAGCGCCAGGTGCAGACAGAAACAAAATTGTAAGACCCAACTTTTTTTTAGGTTGGGAGGAAAAAGATACATCATAATCCCGAAGTCAAAAATGTTTCACAATTGCAATATTTTATATATAATGTTATCATTTGAAAATACTTTCGTCGGATTTAAGTCCACATGACTGGTTCGAGGGTTTTGGGATATTGACCCCCAGGTTAATACTAGGGGTATTTTTATTCTCACATTATTGGAACCTAACACACCTTAACCTAATCCTGTCCCCTGAATTAGATGGTTCAAATCGCTGGTGACCAGAAGACTAGCACCAAGCATGCAAATACAAAACTTTTGTAACATCGGAAGCAATTGTCTAATCTAAACCAGTGGTATTCAAACTTTTTTTTTTTTTGTTCGAGTGCCCACAGGTTTATTTTCTTATAAACTTTGTACCTTCAAAATATGTTAGTGCATTATGCAAAATATACATATTCTATAATTTACAACCCGCCTCGGTGGCGTAGTTGGCTAACGCGCTTGTCGTGTTGAAGCTCGACTGCTGAGGACGGGAAGATCGAGGTTCGAATCTTGGTCAGGTGAACTGAGGTTTTTTTTCTAAATGGTTTTCCACTCTCCCTCTCCACGCAAATGTGGGTTCGCTTCCTCTAATTCAACCTTCCCAAGTCCTAATCCATTAGAGTAATTAGTACTTAAAGCGTATAACCCGAACGGGTAGTAAGACGCGGTGCTAAATATTATTATTATAATTTACAATCATAAAAGAGCGAGGGAAAAAATAAGAAAAAGGTCGCGCTTAGATCACCTCTATTTACAATTCTCTTGTGGCTAACCTTAAACTAGCCCTAATTATTCAAAGTTTATTCGTATTTTAAAATTATATATATAACTAAATTTTACGTACCCCAGGTTGAATATCACCAATAAAAATGTAGCTAATTTCCAGTAATATGAATTTTTTTAGCACCACGTCTTACTACCCGTTTGGGTTATACGCTTATGCACTAATTGCACTAATCGGTTAAGGATTCGGAAGGTTTGATTGCAAGGAAGTGCACCCGCATTTAGGGGAAAACCACCCTCAATGCACCCGATCTCCCCTTCTTTGGCAGTCTTGTATATCACGGGATTAGTGCGATAGCCCACGTGACCACCGTAGTGGGTAATATTAATTTTGGTTTGTTAGCCTTCACCCGTAATAAATACCATTCACGTTAATTCTGGAGGAAGGTCGGAGTTCGAATAGCTGTTTGGTGTACTGAAGGAGGTTTTCCCTAAACTAAATCCCACTCCCTTTCACGCGAATTAAAGTAAATTTTCACTAAATTACTTTATATGATAAAAAATATTTGGGCCAAAATAAAATATTATTGTTCCAGAAGATAAATATACTAAACAAGTAAATGGTGTAAGCAAAGATGGGATATTATAGATTATTTTATTGACATCAAATAAAACAATAATTAGTACAGTTATTGTGAAAAACTGTTTTTTCCATAGTAAAACTTTGCATTACATTTTTTTTTAAATCATGTTTGATGTTGTGGTCCTCATACCTTGAAAATCAACCTTTTATTGTGTTTTTTGATTATAACATCTTTATATTCACAGGTGTGTAGAAAATAAACCTTTATTTCACAGAGAAAAAACAAAATAATTAATAGATTTTTAAGTAACTTTATATTTAAGGACACCACTTATTTTAAAGGACTCATCCTTAAACTGAGATTTTATTTATGTGAATGGTGATTTTGGCTCATTAAATGAATAGTATTATATTATTTTATAATATTTGTTGCTAGCCTATTTAAAAATATATATATTTTTTTGCAAATGTCTAGTTTTAGTTCTTCACCATTTACCTAGATTTCCGAATGAAAATATTTTTCTTGTATAATTTTGTGTTACCGGATAATAAAAAATTTCAATCCTAAAATAAAAGTATTCAAAATCCATAGGGTCGTTTGGTTAACTTTCACCCCTCTTTTGGAAATAACAAACAGCTTTTTAATAATAATATAGAGATTCTGTACGTTTTAATTATTATTCTTGGCTTTCTAATTGGTGGAACTATTGACAAAAATAAAAAACACACACACATTAATTAATAATAAACTGCACAAGAACGATTAAATAGGTAATCACGGCTGCCAGAGTAGAAAACAACATGGCACGATCCAGGGTGAAGAACCTTCCTGCTGTGAAGTGGACGTTCCTGTAGCTGACCTGCTGTAGGAACAGCTGTATCTCCGCCACGGTGGACTGGTCCAGGTTCTTCAGGAGTGTCATCCTCTGCAAGATCACGCCAGTGTTACTAGCTTCAGAGCTTGCAGAGTCGCAGCTCAACATCAGGAACATGGAGATAACGATGACAGTAAACGACTGATAAACCGTTAACAATATATTAATCAACAAGTCATTTATAGCAGATAAAGTCACCACCATCAAATACATTTGAAATATCAGTTCCATGAAATTGGAGACCAGACTCAGTAGCACTAATAACCCAAACATTTCATTGACATCTTGGGTGGCATCACAAAGACTACTGTGGGCCTCTCGGAGATCTTTCAATCGTTGGGTGCGAGATGGATCTGATACAGAAGCTGTTGAAAGTATAATGGAGTGAAGAAGTTGGCTGTCTAGCCTTGAGTGACTGTTCCTGTACCTATTTTGTGTGCCGAGTTCTGCAGTAAATACTTTCTCTCCCCTTATATAAGTACCAGATACCTTGGATAGCTCTTTATTCAGATAAGCAAATCTTTGTTTGATTAAAAGAACCAAGTTACTGAAGAGGATATCAAACATGAACAAAACCCCGCGGATGAATTGATTCAAAACAATGAAAGTAATATATTCAAACAAACTAACACTGAACTTAGTGTCAATTAAAATATAAGAAATGGCCATTAGCAAAATAACGAAGGTTTCCCAAAACATGAACATACGTGTTTCACGATAGATTGCAAATTTATTCTCCATCAAGGTGTTGTCTAGTTTGTTGATGGTATCCAAGACTTTTCCAATCTTATCCCAGTAACCAAATGTGAACATTGTTATGAGAAGTAAAGCTACAGTACTGATAAAACTCTGATAAAGCAAAGAAGTGTATGCTGTTAAAACTGAATTATTTCTTCTGAAAAAATTGTACATATTTACGGCTTGAATTGGAGTAGTGGTGAGAATGATTATCGCTAATACAATGTTGTAAATCTTTCCTGCAGTCGACACCTGGTACTTCATCCTGCTGACCTGTTGCTCACTGGTACAGCTGCCAAAATTTTCAGACACACGTGGTCTCCATCTGGTATTTTCTCCATCAGTACATTCTTGGGTCTTAACGAGTCTGACTGGAGCTAATCCAACTATTCTCCAAGCGCAAACAAAAATATTTATTGAAGAATGAAGATTAATACAATTATTTTTTGTATTTAGCACGTCTGATTCTGAAAGTCGAATCTACCATTTTTAGGCTCTTGGATAACTAAGTATCAAAAATAACCTCTTTTAATGGGTATTGTAAATAGTTGAATATGTTGAAATAATTTTAAGCTATGCGCATGAAATCACCAACGTACACGTGATGTGTAATGGCTACAAGCAGAAAACTACCAATGTCCGTCAAACCACAGCTAACAACACATAATACTTTGTATTGATCTAAGTAAAGACTTTAATATTCTTAGAATACTAAGGAGATGGTACACTTTAATAAATTACTTCTTTTTAACGATCAATTTTTTTATTTCAAGCAACATTTTCATACGTTTTACTTATTAACTTTTTATCGGTGTAACATTATTTGTAATGATACTCCATTAACAAATTAGAATTTTAACAAACTGGATGTTTTAAATTATTTAGCTATTCAAATGTGGTCAGGTTAAGTTTATATAATAATTGATGGACAAGCTTTTGACCACGTTAAAATAAAATATTCTAAACAAGAAACACTTAAGTTAATGAACATCAACTTTAGTGACACTATTACAAAAGCTAATGTAAAGTCATTTCAACTGTGTACATAATGGCGTAGCTCTTTACAAATGCATAGCTAATTATCAAGGCATAGTATTAAAAAAAATCAATAGTTCATTAAAATAAATTTATTTTTTGTTTATTTAGCTGCCCACGTATTACTTCCACACTGGTTATACGCTATTTAATTAGATGTAATGGGATGTATTCAATGAAGCTAAAGTTTAAAAGAATCGTGTCCTCGAATACGGGGAGGGAGAGTAGGTAATTATTTAGAGAAAATCTACTAAGACAGGATTCGAAACCAAACAATGCCTTTATATATAGGAGGATCACAATTTTTCTTATTCTTAATATTACAACATTGACATTGTCTTTTAATATTCCTAGCTGAAAACAACACATTTTTGTATAGGAATCAGTGAAAAAATATATATTCTAGCCGTTAAATATTGTTGCTGATTTATATAAACCGATCACCATCCAAAGAATTTACGAAGACCACCATGGCTAGTTGTAAATAATAACTCAGGAACATGACGTTAGAAAGACAATCAGAGGAGGGAGACAAAAGGGGCAAATTCCTGGGTCTCGAATTACAGGATCCCAAATTTTCACACAAAAAAAAATGAATTAAATTAAAGTTATTATTATAAATTTCGCATCAAAGAATGTACAGATAATTCACTACAGTAAGTATTTGCTTGGTGGTAGTATTCCATTCCAGGTCATTTAAAACCCTAATTTTATGTAATTTAAGATTTACGTAATTCGAGTAATTTTCTGCAGTGCATTATAATACACCACCATTGTGTTAACACTGTCGGTTTACAGACAGATGAAAGTGCAATGCTGCAAATTGGAATTTACTTTTGTTAACTTAATTTGTTTGCATTTAATAAAGTACATTCATTTAATGGTTTGATCATTACTATAAAAAACATGAGAAATTATTAAGTAAAAGGGTGACATGGTGGTCTAGAAGTAAAGTGAGACTTCTATGCTGAGCGTCCGGGGTTCAATCCTCGGTCCCGGCACATATTTGTATGATCACCAAACCCTTCTTTCATCTTTGACAAGACATCTTGTAAATGTTTGGAATGCCAGGCCTCCACCGTTGTTCGGATTCCACGTTAAACTGTAGGTCTCTCATTTCATCTCACAATCACCCAACCATTACACATTAGCGTGAGTGCGTATAATCCGAAAGGGTAGTAAGACGTGGTGCTAATAATAATAATAATATTAACAATAATAATAAGTAAAATAAGTAATGAGTACAAATCAATATGTATTATATTGGTTTAGTGCTAAACTTAAATACTGCCGTGCAAAGTGTTGAGGAGAGCGGGGGGTCTCACATCTTCTTACACGGCCCTGAAGACAATCAACGAATAACAATGCTGTTACTGATAACTTATCAGCTAATATATTGGTCCCATACAATTACAGGAAGGCAGTAAGAGTCCAAACATTCTATTGATATCGTGGCTAGCATCACAAAGACTACCGTGGGCCTCTCGGAGATCATTCAACCACCGAGGGCGAGATAGACCTGATACAGGAACCGTTGAAAGTATAATGGAGTGAAGTAAAGGGCTGTCCAGGGCTGAGGGACTGTTCATGTAACCTAGTTCGAGTACTGGGCTTACCGTAAGTAGGGTTGAGATGGAAGGGCTCCATGCATACTAGGCAAGACATAAAATTGGCACCCCAGGTGTATTCTCTATAATATAAATAAACAGAACGCATTGCTTGATGTAAGGTGGTAATAATAATAATAATAATAATAATAATAATAATAGTATGCAAACATACTGGACATTAAACCTAATAAAAATAAATAAATGCTACGATGCATAGCATAGAATTTCCCACACCTTTATTTTAAAATAATGATATTTCACAAAAAAAAAACAAATTATACATTTGAAACTTAGCATTATAAATTGTTGCAGAAACTCTTCACAAAGTTGTGTAAATAAAATTATATAAATTGTTGGATAAATATTTAGAAAAGAACATTTATGTCCACCAAAAAACAAAACATTCACATTCAATTTTAAAAGACTTCTCTCTCTCTCTTAATATATATTCCCAAATTATATCCCACTTTCATTTTACGCAGATTCAGTTAAATTTCCACTCAATTTTATCTTACTCATCTCGGTTTTATTAGCATAGTTGGAAGATCATAGGTCACGGTTGGGTAATAAGACGCGATCCAAAATAAGTAATCTAAAACATGTGTTTGCTAAGTATTTTTTATTGGATAAAAAACTTCCGTGGCGTCAGTCTATAAACGAACTGTATCAATCGAGCGGCCGCTGGATGTTGTGCCAACATTTGCAGGTAGAGGTTGTCTTGTGGTCAGCGCCACGAAACCTTCAGCCGTTAATTTCAGTCCTCTAGACAAAAACCGATATTTTTTTATTCCTCATTTGTACTCACGAGGTTTAGTTGACCTCATTCCAGACCCAATGTTTCAGATCCAAACATGAAAGAACCAGGGTTCGATCGCGGGATCTGTGAATCTGTAGCCGCCAGGAGTCTGACCATTAGAGCAGAGTCGATAATATTTATTGAATCTTTCTAATATATGTTAAATTTAGTTAACTTTAATAGTAAGATATACACGCGATCCATTTTTAATATAATTTCTATTTTTAATAGGTACTAGTTTAAAATGACGTGATTATTTATAATTCTACTGTTATCCGCTAGCTGATTCTACTACTGGCATTTCTAACATATTCATACTTATAATAAATAATAAGTTTAAAAATGATAATAATTACTTTCCCACGCCGGGGTTCAATCCCCGGTCCCAGCATAAATTTATCTGATTACCAAACCCTTCCTTCACCTCTGACAAGACATCTTGTGAATGTGAGGAATGCCAGGCCTCCACCGTGGTTCGGATTCCACGTTAAACTGTAGGTCCTCCATTTCATCTCACAATCACCCTACCATTGCACATTAGCGTAAGTGCGTATAACCCGAACGGGTATTAAGACGCGGTGCTAATAATAATAATAATAATAATAATAATAATAATACTTTCCCACGCTTGTGTCTTAGGGTTGGATGGAAAGGTAAGGTTCATATATTCACATCATTCTTAGGACAAAAATATTATTTCAAAATAAATTGTTTCATTAGATACATTTATTAAAACATTAAATAATGTAATAAAATGTTGAATTATTTAATTATTTTAATGACATCAAATACAACAATAATTTATGCAGTGATTGTGGAAAAGAGTATTTGTATCATTACATTTTGTATAGTGGTTTAATCATCATCTAGAATATTGTTGTTATATATCCTTTGAATCATTGGATCCATGTGTGCTTCAGTTAGAACAACCGAGTATATACTTACGTATCTAGAAAATCAACCCTTTCGCTCTAAGCGAAGAAACACAATTAATAAATTGATTTTTTTTAAACTTTGTATTTAAAGTCACTATTTGTGTGAAGAAACATCCTCACACTGTGAGATTAATTATAAAAATGGTGTAGGAATGTTCAAGCCATAGGCCTTAATTAGATTCTCTGGATCGATTTAGAAAAATGAAAATGAAGTGCATTATTTCGATATTGGGAAAATTGGTTAAACGATTCTTCAAAAAATAACTTGTTTTAATCACATTTCATATATAAAAATGGGGACGTATTTAAATAAAAAACTATGATTTTGTCCAATAAATATTGTTATGATTTCCTACTTTGCCTAATTTAATCAACTGGTGATAGTAAATTAGGTAAGTATTACTCAAGTATAAATAATATTTTTATTGTAAGTTAAATTTTGGTACAACAAATAATAGTACAACACCTTTCTAGGATAACTTTGTTTAATATAATTATGTTTTCAAAAGGACATTTTATTTAGTTACACATTATATTTAGAGAATTTTATACTGTTTGGTGGAAAATCATTGCAAACTTTTGTTTTAAAAGGTCATTGATGATCGAATAAAAATATCTTAAATTCAAACAATTATTCTTGTATTTATTTCTTGTTTCCTTTCGATTTGATATTTTTCAATCATCAAAGAAAAAGATCGATTTATATATAAGGTCGAGACCTTTGAATCGATTTAAAAAACCCAATTAATTGAAGGATAAGGATCGATCTTTGTAAATATCAATTAAAGAACCAATATCCCTAAAATGATGATTTTGAATCATCAAAGTGAATGGTAAAATATTCATTTATATTGAATCGTTTTGTTGTTAGGCTATTAAATATATATATATATGTATTTATTTAATTGGACGATTTAGAAAAACTAGGTTTATATTTTAACCACTTGCTTTGATTTCCAAAGGGAAACATTTAATTTAAAATTTTGTCTAAAAAGAATTAGTTTTAACAAATAATATAACAAAATAAAATTTCAAATATACATTTTCAGTATTCATAAGGTTTATTACAGCTCCATTTTGAAAAGAAAACTATTTTTAAATAAAATAATAGTTCTTAAAAATTGTGAGAGAGTTTTATGATTGAAACGTTTCTCAGCTCTTTAATGGGTGGCCAGATAAACTATTGACTAAAAGAAAAAAAAATACTAATTAATTCGAAACTGCACAAGAACGATTAAATAGGTAATCACGGCTCCCAGCGTAGAAAACAACATGGCACGACCCAGGGTGAAGAACCTTCCTGCTGTGAAGTGGACATTCCTGTAGCTGACCTGCTGTAGGAACAGCTGTATCTCCGTCACAGTGGACTGGTCCAGGTTCTTCAGGAGGGTCATCCTCTGCAAGATCACGCCAGTGTCACTAGTCTCAGAGCTTGTAGAGTCGCAGCTCAACATCAGGAATATGGAAATAACGTTGACAAAAAAAATATGAAAAATTATAAACATTAAATCAAATGATAATCCATACTTAAAAAACTTAGCTACGACCAGGTAAAGTTGAAATATCAGTTCCATGAAATTGGAGACCAGGCTCAGTAGCACTAAGAGCCCAAACATTTCATTGACATCTTGGCTGGCATCACAAAGAATACTGTGGGCTTCTCGGAGATCTTTCAACCGCTGGGTGTGAGATGGACTTGATACAGAAGCTGTGGAATGTATAATGGAGTGAAGAAGTTGGCTGTCTAGTCTTGAGGGAGTGTTCCTGTACCTATCTCGTGTGCCGAGTTCTGCAGTAAATACTTTCTCTGCCCTTATATAAGTACCAGATACCTTGGATAGCTCTTTATTCAGATAAGCAAATCTTTGTTTGATTAAAAGAATCAAGTTACTTACGAGAAGCTCAAACATGAACAGAACATAATGG
>CABFOV010009500.1:0-14366 GCA_902141375.1 Timema poppense
TGAAACATAGCCTATGTCACTCGGGAATAGTGTAGCTTGCCAACGGTGAAAGAATTTTTTAGATCGGTCCAGTAGTTTCGGAACCTATTCATTTCAAACAAACAAACAAACAAAAAATCAAATCTTTCCTCTTTATAATGTTATAAGTATAAGTATAAGTATAAGTATGATGGTTCGACTCTTTCATTATTGTAAAATGAACAATAAAGAGTGTTTAGCAACCGCTGAGATATGGAGTAAAATGATCAATAATGTTTTGCCTATAATTGGGAAACTGAATAAAATTATAAATAAAAACAAACCATTACAGAAAACCTTATAAACAAAGTTGAATTAAAGTTAAGACTTAATAACTTTAAAACTTAAAAAAAAAATACTTTAAGTTTTTGACTTAGACTACTCAAAGAAATAATATGTTAAAGCCCAATTAACAATTAAAGAGAACGTACACTTTAACATGGGATCCGAACCACGGTGGAGGCCTGGCATTCAACACGTTCACAAGTTGTATAATAAACGTCTTGTCAGAGGTGAAGGAAGAGTTTGGCAATCAGATAGATCTGTGCTGGGACCGAGGGTTGAACCCCGTACACCCAGCATAGAAGTCCGACACCTTACCCCTAGGCTACCAGGTCACCAATATAATAATAACTAACAAATATTTTATCAACTCATGTTTCAATCTTTAAGAGATAACAAATAGTTCCCAAAAAAAATTCTAACATATTTAAAAAAAGTTAAATATAAACACAAATGAAATATCATAAACAAGTTTTTAGGATTATAAATCTATAAAAATCAATAATATAAACTCAAGTTAACATATGCAAACTCAAAAGTTAGGTGCGATGAATATTGATATTGATATACACAATTTAACCTTGAACATATTTTTATATCTAAGTCTTATCTGAAATTAACATCCCTTTACTCCTTTGGAATTCCAGCAATGGATGGAATGTCTGGATAAAAATATTCTGACATGTTTCGGTACGTCACCTATCGTACCATATTCGTGAACAGTCGTTGTGAAAAATAATACATATTTATATGACTGCTAGATGTTAATTTTTAACTCTTAACATCTAACAGTCATATAAGTTAGGAATAATACTATCCAGACATTCCATCTATTGCTGGAATTACAAAGGAGTAAAGGAACGTCAATTTCAGATAAGACTTAGATAAATACAACTTAACCTTGGAAATATTTTTTATATCAATACCAATATTCATTGTTACCTAACTTTTTACTTTGCAGATGTCAATTTTATTTTACATTATCATCGATTTTAAATATTTATAATCCTAAAAACTTTTTTACTACAACTCACTTGTGTTTATATTGAACATTTTTTTAAATGTTAGACAATGTTTTTTGATTATTTGTTAACTCTTAAAGATTGAAGTATGATTTGATGCATTATTTGTTAGTTATCACTATGCTATCTTAAATATACACCAATGTTATCTTTAATTATTAATTGTGTTTCAACATATTATTATTTCTTTGAGTAGTTCAAGCCAAATCTTCATAACTTTAAAATTTAAAAAACAAATCATCTAATTCTTAACTTTTAAAAATAATTATGCTAAAACAGAAAAATAGGGTAAATAAATCCATTCAAAAGGTTGAGCTAGAAAAGGCGAATTGGGTAAAACTACCAATAAAAGGTGTTTTGGCTATAATTTGTAAATGGGGCAAAATCATAAATAAAAATTGTTTAATTATCAATGGAATATAGGTTCAACTAATCAATAAAAAGGGTTTAGCTATGATTGAAAAATGGGTTAAATTTTCTTTTTAAACAAAGGGGAGTTATAACTATAGCTGGACAGTAGTGCATAAGGATAAATAAAAAATGTATAGATATTAATGGGAAATGGGGTAAAATTATCGATAAAAAGTGTTAGCTATCAATATAATAGGGGTTCAACTAATCAATAAAAAGGGTTTAGCTATCAATGAGTAATAAGGCAAAGGGATCAATAAAATGTGTTTAGCTACAACTGAGAAATATGGTGAAATGATCAATAACAAGAGTTAATGAATCAAATAGCCAAAGCTATTATTTATGCTTTTTAGTGAGGATTACTCCATATAGATATCATATTCAGAAAATTGAAAATTGACACTTGGACACGGGAACCGAATCCGAGACCTTTGGCTTAGTACGCCAATGCTCTTACCACTGAGATATCCAGGATTCGGCCTGTGCCTATGGTCATTCTTCACTCATATTTTAAGGCAGAGTCTATGATGGACGTGCTTTTGCTATTTGATTCATTAATATGCAATCCCTTACAATTATAATAACTGTACAAGTGGCAGCATTAAGACAACTACCGAGTCGAAGGTGGCTGCGTTATCTGATAGCTCGTGATCTTAATAAAATCACACATTTGTAGCCGATATTTCCGCACATCCATCATAGACTCTGCCTTAAAATATGAGTGAAGAATGACCCTTAGTACGGGACGAATCCTGGATAGCTCAGTGGTAAGAGATTTGGCGTACTAAGTCAAAGGTCCCGGGTTCGATTCCCATGTCCAGGTGTAATTTTTCAATTTTCAGAACATGATAACAAGAGTTTAGCTATCATTCGGCAATATGGAAAAAAGACCAATAAAAAGTGTTTATCTATCAATGGGAAATGGGGCAAAATGATCAATTAAGTGGTCTTATCTATCACTGGAAATTGGGTTTAATTGATCAATAGAAAGTGTTTAGATATCACCAGGTAATGAACCAAAAATATGAATAAAAAGTGTTTATCTATCAGTGGGAAATAGGGAATAATAAATAAAAAGGGCTTAGCTATCACTGAGAAATGTGATAAAATAATCAATAAAGAGTGTTAAGCTTTCACTAGGAAATATAGTAATTGTTTATCATTGAAAAACTACACAAACTGATCCATAAAAATTGTTTAGCTACACTATGAACTTAGGTAAGCTAACCCAAAACATGTTTATACAAACCACTGAAGAATTGTATTATTTTTGAACTTATTTCTGTCTCTGACTTCTCGTTCGTGCAAAATACTATTAGACCCTATAACCTGTCCCACATCTCGCAGTAAGATTTGTTCTGTTTCTAAACGCGTCATCTCTCTCGACCATGTTGACATAATACGGTGCTAACTACATCAAGACTGAGAATAATTGTGTTCTTGGACAAGAGATGACCTTGGTAACAACTTTGCCAACAATCACAGCCACTTACTGCTCGATAAAGAAAGAGTATGTTTCATCTCCGGACAATGGGTAGAAGAATCCTATTTATTAAGATACTAACTAATGTCCTACAGTACTTATAAATATATGATTAAGGTTTTTTGTTTGTTTCGCTCGTATTTTCACAACATTGTCTTTGAACAATAATTATTCATCTCTTTTGACTAATGGAGTGTTGGAAAATACGGGACAAGCCGATAGGGTTTATAATGTGGGCTCCTGATAATATATAAATAGTGGCGACTTGGTAGGATCACACTAACCTGCGTTCAATTGGAAGCATTTTAACTACCGACCAAAGAAGAACAGAAACTTTCAACATGAGATTATTCAGGGTGAGAGAATTTTCCTTAGCTCAAATAGATTAAAAATAAATCACTATTTAAATAAAGCATAGAGGTTTGATAGTTTGATAAACAACTACGATTTATTATGCAATATAAGGTTGTTATTTTTATTATCTAACTCTCATGGAAGGTTTATAAAATATGTTGTCATAATTATTTGATTTCTTAAGATGGCGTATTTAAATTGTGTTGCACCATTATCGATCTGTCAGTACACGGTAGTGACACACAGGTAGGTACATCTTTTAAAAGTGTGTTGTCACTCTAGAACAGTTGGAGGTGACATTTAAGGGGATGCATGTTTTAAAAGTGTGTTGTGCTGCTGTAAAACAGTTGGGGGTGACGTATAAGGGGATACATGTTTTAAAAGTGTGTTGTGCTACTGTAAAACAGTTGGGGGGACATATAAGGGGATACATGTTTTAAAAGTGTGTTGTGCTACTGTAAAACAGTTGGGGGTGACATATAGGGGATACATGTTTCAAAAGTGTGTTGTGTCACTGTCGAAGAGTGGCGAGGTGAACCCTTTAAAGAGGTTTTCTTACAAATCTCAGGATTTTCACTGCCCTTGCCCCCAGACAGACACTTGTCCTCCTCACTAACAGATCTGAGTGTTAATGCTGTGTTGCAGGTTGCCGTTGTTCTCGCTGCCCTTGCCATCACACATGTAACCGCTCAGTTTCTTACGACCGGCTCCCGATCCACGCCCGGAAGGTGGGACTCCCAGCAAGGGAACTCCTATCCAAACACGTTCCGGTACAACAGTCAACTAGGACAAGGCCAGAGCTTGGGAACACCTTGGCAACAACGTGGTCAGCTAGGTCAGGGTAGCCAACCAGGGTTTGGAAGTCAAATGGGACAGTCTGGTCAGCTAGGTCAGGGTACCCAACCAGGGTTTGGAAATCAAATGGGACAGTCAGGTCAGCTAGGTCAGGGTACCCAACCAGGGTTTGGAAGTCAAATGGGACAGTCAGGTCAGCTAGGTACAGGGTACCCAACCAGGGTTTGGAAGTCAAATGAGACAGTCAGGTCAGCTAGGTCAGGGTACCCAACCAGGGTTTGGAAGTCAAATGGGACAACCAGGGCAGTTAGGTCTAGGTACCCAACCAGGGTTTGGAAGTCAAATGGGACAATCAGGTCAGGGCTTTCAACGGGGTTTTTAAGGTAAAATAGGATGATTAGGGCTAGGTGATCAAGATAGAATATCAAGGAGAGTTGGTCAATTAGAGAGAGATCACCAATACGGTCAAACAGGACCAATTGGGGTTTTATGCTATGGTTTATGAGACAGAGCGGTCATTTGGCCAATCAAGGCGTAGTGAAGGGACAGAAACTGCTTAAAACAATAATGTAAACGAACACTCTTCAACAAATAATTTATGCATCAAATTATATTTGCTTGTATCTAGCTGATGTACAATATTAATAACACATCCACAAATTTATGAATTCACTGTTATTACAACCTAAATTATGGTCTTTTCAATGTTTCCACATAGATTTTACGTCAAGATCCTGTCGAGAGAACAAGTTACAAAGCGCTATAAAAGTTAATATCATTGTTTGATCTATCACCACCTCCTGATGAAGCAATGTTTTTGTGAAACATGAAGACTACCTGCATAGCTACACTATTGTGTTAAGGAGGAGGAAGGGATAATTTAGAGAGAATGTACAATACCTGCATTTTCGTGAAAGGCGCGTGGAAAACCAATTAGAGATAGCTACCCTCAATACACGTGGTCAAAATTCAAACACTCAATCGACTATACAGTCTATTTTGAGTGTTATTCCTTAAAAAATGTGACCATCGAATTGTGCATGAGACAATGTCTAACATAGTTAATAAATAAATGAATGACCTAACTTCATTTAAAAAGTATTTATGTTGCAATAACTAGATATTGTAAGTAAAAACTGTTCATATTAATTTTGTTTATTCATTTTTTCTAAATCTTTATTTCATTGAATGTTTTTTATGTGTACTTAGTTTCTTGTTTAAAATTATTGTATTGGTTTCAATGAAATATAAACATAAGAAAAGCTTAGCTTTACATTTATTGTAACAAAACTCTTTCCTATATTTAAACACGAGACTATTGTGAAGTATTGATGTGCTATGTTGATGTTATATAACCCTACCCATGCTATTGGGCTGAATAAAATATAAGAGCCAGTAATAATAGTTGCACAATAATATTACATGCACAATAATGGTACTTTCACACTAATATTACATGCACAGTAATAGTATCATATTCTGAAAATTGAAAAATGACACCTGGACACGGGAAGGTCCCGGGTTCGATTCCCGTGTCCAGGTGTCATTTTTCAATTTTCAGAATATGATATCTATGAGGGACTATCCCCACTAAAATGCATTAACAATAGTTTCGGCTATTTGTTTCATTTACAGTAATAGTACTTCCACACGAATATTACATGCACAGTAATAGTAATTTCACACTAATATTACATGCACAGTAATAGTACTTCCACACGAATATTACATGCACAGTATTAGTAATTTCACACTAATATTACATGCACAGTAATAGTTCTTTCACACTAATATTACATGCACAGTAATAGTACGTTCACACTAATATTACATGCACAGTACGTTCACACTAATATTACAGACACAGTAATAGTTCTTGCACAGAATATTAGAGAGAGAGAGTTTTTTATTACTATAAATTAGTTAATACCATTACAATTTACATTTTAATTTCAAGTTTAGAGATATTCACTATCATTACTATTATAGAGGCATTACATAAAATCTGGTTAATGCGCCTCTTAATGTGTGTGTATATAATATAGAGCTGAAGGCGTAAAATTGTAGATAAACAGGGTAAAACTATATAAATTACATAACTAATGATAGGCTGCTTCATAAAATATTTTTTTTCCATATAAATAAGGTGTTAGTCTGACAAAATGGGTATTATTATTTGAAGATTATTGTTACACCTAGACTAAAGTATACTTTTATAATTAGATGATAGTATCAAACAAATTGTGTAGTCGAGTATTACAAAATCATAGGGAACTTTTTCTGTTGTTATTTCTATTAATACTATTAAGACGATTATTATTATTACTATTACTATCAGCACTAATACTAATAGCTCACTTCTGGCTCGTCAAGAATAATGTAATATAAGGCTGATTTAAATATGAATTTTGATAAATATCTAATATTTTGGTCCATTGAGCTCCAGGTCTATGCATCATTCCAATTTAAGCTTGATTTAATAAAACAACTAGTTCTAACTCTTGGTACTATTAGATTCTTGTGGTCTTATTTCTGTCCGATAAGCTTTGATTAACATATTTAAAATCTAAGAAAATTTAAGTATTTATACCATGTATGATCATACATAAGTATTAACATCTTATATTTAACTCGCTTTGCTCGTTTGGGACTACGCCCCCAAACCCCCAGTACTTTTTATTTTCAAGGGGATGTAAAATAATGTAATTCCAGAGACGTTTTTTGATAGGTATTACCGTTTTTCCACAAGAGACCTCCAAAGAATGGTCCCACCGACTTTAAAGTTGCTCCGCTATTTTGAATTTTTTTTCGGGTGTTAATTTTTTTTTTTTTAACTTTTGGTAATTTTATCGTCGGTTACAGCTTGCCAATAAGCTATAATCTTGCCAAATTTCAAGATTTGGCTCATATTAAAGTGGGTAAACATTAATGTCAGTAAATCAGTCAGCCATGTGGCTTTATAGTATTATAATTAGCTGTCTCATATTTAAGAATCCAAGTAATCTAAACAATGATGTACTGTGTGCTTTAAAATCTGAAAAAGTTATAGTTCTGACCATTTTTTCATTAATAATACTAGTGGTTGAATATGGTTTGTGTGAGTCCCCAAATTTCAATCCCGTAAAGAAGGTGGGGGAACACAAGTGTGAAATACAAATTTCTTACTATCGATACTGGGAAAATATGTCTTAGCCTAGAGAATAATACTCATAGAGTAATTGTACTTGCACAGAAATATTACTCACACAGTGATAGTACTTGCAGATTAATATTACTCGCACAGTACTCGTACACACATAGTCCCACCCGGTATTGTTCACTGTCATCCTATTTATTGAAAGTATAGGCAACCCAACATACTGATAAGTTGCGAGTTGAGCATAGCTCTAAAGGATCTGTCTTCTGGAAAAAGAAAAGTCAGTTACCAAATAACTTTACATTTATTTATATATGAAAACCGTTGCATTGTAATCGCTAACAAAATGGAGAGCTTAAATCACCGTAATTTCTTAACTCAAAGAAATCCAAATATTTTTTTAATTAACATTCTGAGCAACTTATACATAAAAGTAAATTTCTTAGAAAAACAAAGGCCTATTTACCGAACCCATGGTGAACTGATTACTCGTGAGCAACTCACCGTCGATTCCTTGTTTGTAATGAAAATTAATTTGAAATTGATTTATTAATGGGAGAATAGTTTTGCTAAATAGAGGATTCTGTTGTCATCAACTAATAATTAGGTCTGACTCCTTATTATAGTAAGTATTTCACTAAGCTTAGAATCCCGGGTTCGATTATAGGCAGGACAGTTAAAATGGGGTTTACTCTTTTACAGTGATTAATTGACTGCCATCGTCCTAGGCGTTACGTTCTAATGCTAAATTATGTTTTAAGTCGTGTGCTGCTACAGTTAGTTGGTTCAGAAAAAGCACATTAATTATCACAAATAAGAAGCTAATGATTGGCATAAACATTACATTGTTTAGGTGTTACCCCTAATGGTTATTATTTAATTATAGTCCAACATTATTATGCTGTAACCTTTTTTTAAGACAAATTTTTCCATGTTACAATAATTCAAAGTACCCAGCTTTAGGAAGTAGAGCTTTAAAAAACGCAAATAAAAAGTTAGAGTTTTTTTTTCCCATTGAACTTCTTCCACACGCAATACTTAATGTAGCTATTAATTTTTAAGTTTTTGTTATTATTTTAGAAATTTATTGTCCAATAATGAGGTTATGCATGTGTAAGAAATAAAGTTAAAATATTTATAGTGGCATGTGTCTTAGAGTGATAAGAAGAATTGTTTAGAAAAATCCAGTATACTTGTTTTGGTTAATATTTTTTGGAATACTATTGTGTAATTCCGTGCCTATAAATTACAATAGTCTAAGTACAATCTGGAATGTATGAATGACATTTTGTCATTGTTTGTACCCTTTTCTTAATATTTACAGTTTAAGCAGTTTAACAAGGAAATTACAAGCTATAAAATTCATTTTATTTACTTAAGAGGTTGCAATATAATTAAGCCCTCCAAAGCTCGTAAATAAGGGTTAAAGATATTTTTGGTGACTTTAACTTGTTTTTAGGCAAACTTAAGCAATACCGACTGAGGAAATGCCAACGATGGACGAACGGCTAGAATAATTAATCCACCCAACAGGTTGGGATTCGATTTAGATTCACTTTAATTAAGGCGTGGATATTCCATTAGTTGGCCTTCCATTCTCTTTCTCCATAGTTTCTCAGTAATTCACTCTTCGTCATTCATTTCCTTTATGGTAGATAGTTTCAGTAGCTAATAGCTAGTTCTGTCATTAGAGCGATGAATAGGGGGGGGGGGGGAGGTTTTCCAACAGAAATTTTCCCCTTTTCTTTTTNAGTTTTCCAATAGAAACTTTCCTCCTTTCCTTCTTCACACCGACAAGCCACCAATCACCTATGACCAGCCATTGACACACCTATCTGATAACACTGATAGCAGTGACGGATAGCGTGCCTTACCACGACATAAATAAAGTGGGGAGGAAAGAGAAATATGGCTCACATGAAATAAATAACTTAAGAAATGAAATAAAATAATTTTGATCATATCTACATCAATATTGTAAACGACAGTTACGTAATAGCATTTTTTTTTTAAACCAGTGCTGGAGCTAAATTTGTTTAGGCGACGTACTATAGTTTTCTCTTTCTTTCACTGACAAAACGTTCTTAACTTGATGCCATTTTATTTACTTAATTAACAATTAATAAATGCTACTTTTTAAACGGTTTAACCTGCTTCGGTGGCCACATGGTCTAACGTGCTATTCTCGCAGTAGACTAGACTGGTGATGACAGGGAGATCGAGGCTCGAATCTCAGTAGGGTTTACTGAGGGTGGTTTTCCAAAACAGTTTTCCGCTCTACCTCCACGCAAATGAGAGTACATATCCTATAAATTTAACCTCCTTATCCCTCAAACCTTTAACTTAATCACTACATTCAAGCGTATAACCGGAATAAGTTGTTAGATATGGTGCTAAAAAATAGAATAAAATAATGTACCGTAGGTCTACAACACTTATGTTTAATATATTTTAATATTACTGTGAAACCCAGTGCCTACAATATTATATAATATTATTATATTTGTTTAATTTTATGCGTTGAAGTGATAACTTACTTGCGTTATTAAAAGTAGCAAATGCATATTAAAAATTATATCGCGTAAGTAGCATCCGTTTACCCTGAAAGGTGGTTTACACTTAAGACTACGGTGTAGCTTATAGATAGGACCATAGTGTTATGTATTAAGGTAAGACTACATCTTTCTGGCTAAGCGGAGTGGGTAAAGTAAATCTCGTTCTCCAAAGGTTGCAAATACCTCATGTTTTCTTATCAGAATTTGATTATTATTTTTAATGAATCGATCAATGCACATTGGCAATATTACCCAACTATTCCATAGCTTGACGTTTTCAACCAGGATTTAATATAGATGATTGAGAACCTTTTTAGCATTTGGTAATATTCACCATCAGTATAAGAGGTATTAACCTAGTTTATTATTATTATTATTATTATTATTATTAGCACCGCGTCTTACTACCCGTTCGGGTTATACGCACTTACGCTATTGTGTAATGGTAGGGTGATTGTGAGATGAAATGGAGGACCTACAGTTTAACGTGGGATCCGAACCATGGTGGAGGCCTGGCATTCCTCACATTCACAAGATGTCTTGTCAAAGGTGAAAGAAGATTAATCTAGTTAATTAAAAGCGTTTCGTAACGCCAATTAAGTTATATCAACGTAAATGTAACTTTTTTTGCATTTATTTGAACGCTGAATTTAAAACACTTGTCACTCCACAATTCCAGAATAAATATGTTCATGGCTATTTTTTTCAATGCTTTAACGATAAATCAATAATTACCGAATCTACTATGCCATCTAGGCTTTGATCAATTTCTAAGAAACGTTTATAATCATAATTCTTACACTCCACCAAATAAACCTTAGACTAAAAACAAAATTTCAAATGAACTAACGATAACTTTGACACATTTATACTATCCCGAGGTAATAAACAGTTCTCTTACCCTATTAATTAAAGACAATTAAAAAGAAGTTCAACGTAATATTTCTTTATCTTTATGGATCAATAATATTCTTATCACCAAATGTTCTGTCAAGATAAATACAATTGCAGGAAAAATTATGAGAGCGAAAATAAAATTATAAAACTTGAGTAACAAATGAATAATATGAGTGAAAAAAAACTAATGGGAGTATAATTTATCGAAATGTGCAAAAGCGTCATCACAACCCAAACGAACTAAAAAGGATGAATGATAGCGAAGGACTTATATCTCTATATAAAAAAAGACGGTATATATACATATGAAATTTCCGGTTTCGTTTTGTGTATCACGTGATCGCATGGCCTGAGTACTTAGCGGTGCAGGGCAGAAGGTAAATATCGGGGGCGGCCATCTTATCGGAGGTAGCCATCTTGTTGTTGGTGAAGAGCGCACTCAGTCGGGTGGCCACAACGGATGTGATGCCTCGCTCTGACCCTTTTCCTTCTCTTCACACTCCTCCCTTTTAACCGTCACATGTCACATTTACCATGGCGAGGGGGAACTTATGAAAAGAGGTGGGAGGGGGGGATCAATTCAATTAATAACTAAACATAAGGACGCGCACACTCACTAACTCACACAAATACCTAAAATATCGTTACAACACTCATGTGAGAAAGAGAAACACGTTTATGGGGTGAATTATGAAACCTTCTAACGCTACGGCCGTCGTTATCTGAACTAGGTCTCCCGGTAGCGACAATAACTCTGGATATAGTAAGAACCTTTATTTTATTGGAAAAAGCATCTATGGAACTGTTTTGTGCTTTATTTGTGTTTCTTTGTGGTCTAGTGGTCACAGTTCCTGACTATAGATCCAGAGGTCCCGGCTTAGATCCCCAACACTTCCAGTTTTTTCTATGAAGCAGTGAATTTGGAAAGAGGTCAGCTCAGACTCGTGAGGACAAAATTAATGAGGAGTTACTTGAATGAAGAAATGGCATGGTGGTTCCGGCCTAAAAACTGATATAAGTGGTTAGAGGGTTCGTTGTGCTGATCACATGACACCCTCTACCAACAAACGTTGGAACTATCTTCATCAACATGCGGTGGTTGTTCGGTTAGTATAGCTCGCTTGCAGGTTGATGCCATGCAGTTTTTTTGTCGTTGTTCAATAGATCGACATCATAATCAAAATTATAAAATCAAAAACGGTGACCTGGTGGTCTAGCGGTATAGTGTCAAACCTCTCTGCTGGGGATCCGGGGTTCAATCCTCGGTCCCGGCACGGATTTATCTGATTGCCAAACCCTTCCTTCACCTCTGACAAGACGTGTATTGCCTCCACCGTGGTTTGGATACCACGTTAAACTGTGGGTCCTCCATTTCATCTCACAATCACCCTACCATTACACAGTAGCGTAAGTGTGTATAGCCCGAACGGGTAGTAAGACGCTGTTCTAGTAACAATAATAATAATATAAAATCAAATTATTTAAGTAAATCTACTTTAAAAAAGACTTAAACAAGAAACGTTATTAATGGTGTCATTATTATGACTCAGTATTAGGGTTCTGACAATAAGCCATTTAAAATAGCCCATCATCAATAGGGTGAATTTTAAATTGTTGCACTAGCATACTTCCATAGATATGAATGCAAATCTATTGTTTTTTTCCTTGATGAAAATCAACCTACAACAATACATACTTATTTCATTTTTTAAAGCAATGGGGGCTACATAAGAAAACATATATTTTAAAAGTATATTTTAATTGAATGTTATATTAAAGTAGACTATAGGCTAGTGTGAAGAAGATTGAAAATTATTAACTTGTACAATATTACTATTTACCTCACCAATAATAGTAAATTACTACTTTCATTTTTTGGACCTCATATAGGTCTACATTATCGAACCATTTAATGAAAAAATAATTAAGTACGGTGGGGAAAGTTTGGTATTTACACATAATAAATTAGATAGCTTTTTATTTCAAGAGTACTAAAGCCATAATTCACCCTTTGTTTCTTAGCATTTATATATATATAAATATATTATTGTTTTTTCATTAAATGGATCGATAATGTAGGCCTATATGAGGTCAAAAAAAATGAAAGTAGAAACTTATTATTATTGGTGAGGTAAATAGTAATATTGTACAAGTTAATAATTTTCAATTTTCTTCACGCTGGCCTATAAATATAGCACCGCGTCTTACTACCTGTTCAGGTTATACGCATATGTACTAATTAACTTATTAGGTTAGATTTGAGGAAGGTTGAATTAGAGGAAGTGTACCCGTACTTGCGAGGAGGAAGAGTGGAGAACAATTTAGGAAAAACCACCCTCATTGCACACGACCAAGATTCTAACCCCAATCTCTTTTGTCATCAGCAGTTTAGTCTATTGCGATAGTGACGACTTAGACCACGTGACCACTGAAGCAGGTCACGTTTATATTAATATATTATTTTTTCCCAAAGTATAGGCTTATGTAATCTATTTTTATCAGCGCAACTTACTACCCGTTCAATCTATACGTACATGAACTAATTACACTAATGTTTAGGGGTGAGGGAGGCTTAATTTATAATAAATGTACCCGAATTGGATGGAGAGTGGAAAACTATTTATTAAAAAAAACCTCAATTCAACCAGTCGGGCAATGAACCCCGATATCCTCGTCATCAGCAGTTGAGTCTAGTGGTCAGCAATTAGCCAATCGTGATCAACCGGTTGATTGTGATTGACGGATTGATCTTGTGGTAATTTTCAGTCGATCGTGTAATAAAACTACATCGTTATTCTAAGTCGATCTTTGAATATTTTAGACTCCCAAATATATTATAATATCAAGTAGCCTACTGTCAATTAATATTTGAGTGTGAGCAAAATTACTTTAATCGGTTATAATCATTAATGTTATAATAAATTTAAATATTTTAATGTGAAAATGTTTATTTTAATTATTCTATTACCCAGATCAATCTCTGGAAATACATAATGATTACAATGCACTCTTATCTTCTGGTGTGGGCTAGAGCAAGTCGTTACTTTCATTGATCTGTCTCAGTCTCACTTATGCCTCTGACAAATATGAAAGTGGCAGAGGTATTAACGATAGATATACTTATAAGTAATAATATTCAGTATACAGCCAGTATCTGTGATTAATGGAGTGAAGGTGTCACTTGTAGGGTCAGTTGTTGAATGCATTTCGGTGCTCTTGGTAGACTAAAATGCAATAATACCTACCGGTTCAGTGAGGAAAGCAACGGGGAACTACCTCACTTATTTCCCTAGTACATATTACCAATGCTTCCTAGGCTTTACAACTGACAGTGGAACTGTTGAGGATACAACCAACATTCGGGCTCATGCATCATACCTTTTAAAAAAAATATTATTATTATTATTATTATT
>CABFOV010009501.1:0-11701 GCA_902141375.1 Timema poppense
AACTTATAAAATTATATAAATAGGATGGCGCACCTCACAGACTTTCTCTCTCATTAATCTTAAAATAGAGACATTTACAACAAACTTGTAAGATTTGTTAAAAGAATATTACATTCCACCAAAGAGCATAAATTAAATAGCATACAGTGTTACACTCCCACTAAGAAAACAGGAACAACTGTTTCCACAAAAGAATATAGTAATAAATTTCACTTCGGACTTGAATAAAAAATACCTATATATTATAATACATATACCGGAATTATTGGCTTAAGGCTCAAAAACTCTTGAACTTATAATAATATATTTCAAAATGAATGTTATATTCAATAGTACTAGGGCCGTACATCTTTACAATGATAAATTATTTCGTAACTCAAATATTTACAGAGGTTATGATCAAAATGGAAAATGCCTGCTTATGTCCTCAAAGTCATTTTCATGAAAAAATGAAAATTGACATTTTATTTTTAATGCTAAACAATGTCCAAATGCAAAATTAAATCAAAATTGTTAGAGCAGATTATGAGAAAAACATTTTTCTCTCTCTCTTTTTACACTTCAGTAACCTACCCTTAAATTTAAGGTTAGATATATCATTTCATAAACCTCTCGTAGGAACCTTGTGAAAATCCTATATACAGTAGCCCCATGGCTTCTTTGGTGCTGACTGACAGCTCACAGCTGACGGCTTTGAAAAGTTACCAGACCAAATTATGTATCCCTACGCCGAAGCATATGATCTATAAAAACATGTTTCGCAGCTGTCACTTCTGACAGTAAAAATTTAGGTATATACCTAAATGTTGACTGTCCGAAGTCAGGTGTGCGCTGTCAGTCAGCACCAAAGAAGCCATGGGGCTACTGTACCAAGTTTTAGCCCGATTGGTAGAATTGTTTCGGCTCTATCCCGAGGTACAGACAGACAGACGGCATCACAAAACAACTTTTTCGGTTTCAGGGGGTCAACATTTATCAAAACCTTGAGTAAGTTTTTATTATTTTCAATCACAATACTTTCTCTCTTCGAGGCGGGTGAGAGAAAGTACATAGCCATAATTCATAACTTTTTATTAAGATATTTCGGGGGAAACTCTATTAAATTAAAAATATACATCACTTTTATATTTTCTCTACTTATATCTACTCTAAAAGTTTAGCGTAACAGAAACAAAGTGAATGATTGTATTGTTACCAGCAGACGAAAGGCAAGCCCACAAATACAGGTCTATAAACCACATAAATAAAACCACTGAAGATGTTCATGACAAATGGACACAGTTCTCGAAGATATGTGGAAAATTGTATGCAAGAAACTGGCAGGCAACTGGCTCTCGATAAATTGATGCGTGTACAGTCTTCTCGATAAAAAAAAATATGTTCCCAAGTTTCATTCATGGTTTATATGTGATGGATTTAATAACCGATTTTTTAAATTGACAAATATATCAATGAGTGAACCAGCAAATGCTTTGAAAATAGCTGATTATTAATAAATAAACCCTTGTTCCAAAATTAAAGTCTTTAAATTATCAATTTTTATTAGTTAACTTAGAAATAAAAAGTATGGTGAAAGTATGTTAACATCGTGTTTTCCATTCTTGGAACGTGCTAAGATTAAAATAATTGAAAGTTGATTCACGCATATCACTACAACTCACTTGGTTTTAAACATGTGTTCCATGTTTTGGGGGCGAATAACTGCTTCCGAGCCGCATCGGTCTAACGCAGTGGTCAGCAACCTACGGCCCACGGACCAAATCCAGACCACAGACTTGATTTTATCGGGACCTCAAAATATATACCCAGCAAAAACTGTGTTCATAAAAATAGACTAATAATGTTATTTGATCACTATCTAAAAAATATAAAGTTGGTATTTTTTGTTCAATTTTTAAATAATCAAATTGGCACAATAATTTATTTATTTTTAACCCAAACGTTCCGCGATATCAAAAATGCTGCCGACTCCTGGTTTAATGCGTCACCTCTTTGTTATACTGGAATACCGAAGACGGGGAGTTCAGGCTTTGAATCCCGGTCTGATATACTGAAGTTATTTCTTTCTAAATGGACTCCCACTCTCCTTTCTCGCAAATTAGGATATATTTTCTCTTAAATTATAATTTTCCCGTTCTTATAATATCAGTATAACTAATCTATGTGACCCATACATCTACTAAGAAGCGGTGAGAGCAAATATTCTTCAGAAACAAAGTGAGAATTATTTTGATAGTCTGTTGACAAAGATAGAATACGAAAAATAAGTGTGAAACAGCCAATGATAAGTCGGCCTCCAAAAAAACAAGATGATTTGCCCACTAGAAACCCCAAACAATTGTCAATATAATCTATATTTATTTATAGTTCGTTAATTCAAAATCTATTGACTAATTTACATTTTTTTTAAATATTTACGGCCCTACGTGTATACTTATGTTAAAGCGGTAAATGCCATTATGCATATGTATTTAAGGCAAGTTCGCAGGAACTTAATATTATTTACAAAAATGGGGGCCTGTATATTCCCTCAAGCCCTGACGAACAAGTTGAATACAAATTTGAGCCCATCAATTTTTTTTAATAATAAACGTTTGTTGTATGAAATGTATGTTGGTAAATACTAAGCATAAAATACAAATACGTCAATTTGTATACACTTTCGAAAGAGTTTTCATTTATTTCAAAACCTTGATCAGTTTAAAACCACTTTTTTTTCCATATAACCTATTTGAAGTATTTAACATTCACTTTTTGAACCAACTGATTGTATCATTATACGAGAATTTCTATGAGCGAGAGAGAAAGGGCCTACCAATTTTGCCGAGAAAGGTATTTTCACATATCTCCCAAGGTTATTTTACAAGCCACTATAAATATGGGACCAACGGCTTTACTTCCCCTGCGAAGGAAGTTGTGCTACGGATTGTTATCGTCCATAGACTCCAGCTGGGTTTGAACCCACAAACATCGGGTCTTGAGGTGAACAATTTACCCCAAGACCNTTAAAATCGACAACTATTGAGTTTCAACATTTTGGTTCTTTTAAATGTTTAATACGACAAAAGTATAACAAATATTTATTATAATGATAATGAGACCGGGAATAGCTTACGAAACGTGTCTTACTGATATTTATCGCCCTCCCTGACCACTCAGCCTCTGATCAAGCGTCGAGGAGAACCCCAATTTGTTTGGTCTGCGTGTGTACTCCAAGAGAGAGGGGGGAGCGGGTTGCGGACGCGTGCTTGGTGACCCTAGGAGATGACCCCGCGCCGCGCTGGGCCCAATAGTCGTGACCGCTCCTAATAAAGGGGGGGAAGGGGTCTGCGCCCCCCTCCTCCCTCTATCCTCCTTGAACTCCATCTCACGACCCCCTCTCCCCCCACCCGAACCCCTCTCTTCTCTTAACTAACAACAGCCCACACCACACCTTCAACACGAGCACGACCTTGCACCGCGTACTAGACTTTAAGCGACGCGCGCACAAAAGTGTCCCAAAGATCAAAAACTCGAAGAGATTCAAATATTCACGTGTTTTTTTTAATCCCGATTTGGTTGGGGGAACAAATGATTATATTTTAATCACTGTTTAAAAATAAATATGTTGGTAAATGAACTTGCAATGCCTGAACTCGAATTCGATATCAGCACACTATTTAAAATTTATTTAAGCTATAAAGTAGTACTGCGCGTACCGATGTACCGCTACCCAGAGGACGCCCGAATGTACTGATCGTATATCCTTTCCATGTCCCGAATTGATGAGGGTGATGTTGATAGTGAGTATGAGGGTGTGTGACCAGGAACCCGCCTCGGTGGCTTAGTTGGCTAACGCGCTTGTCGTGTTGAAGCTCGACTGCCGGGGACGGGGAGATCGAGGTTCGAATCTCGGTCGGGTGAACTGGGGGTGGTTTTTCCTTAAATGGTTTTCCACTCTCCCTCCACGCAAATGCGGGTTCACTTCCTCTAATTAAACCTTTCCAATTCCTAATCCATTAGAGTAATTAGTATTTGAAGCGTATAACCCGAACGGGTAGTAAGATGCGGTGCTAAATATTATTATTAAATATTGGAACCAGGGGAAACACTCAAACATAACTTAAGCCTTATTAACTAAATCTTGGTGATCGTTGAACTCCCCTTTCAGGAAAAAAATACCCACGATACAAGCCGTAAATCAAACACGAGACCCCTGGACTCGTAGACAGATGCAGTGACAACAACAAAACGAGGTGACTTGGCGGTCTAGGGGTAAGGTGTCAGACTTCTATGCTGGCGGCCGGGGTTCAATCCCAGGTCCCGACACAGATTTATCTTATTGCCAAACCCTTCCTTCACCTCTGACAAGACATCTTGTGAATGTGGGGAATGCCAGGCCTCCACCGTGGTTCGGATTCCACGTTAAACTGTAGGTCCTTCATTTCATTTCACAATCACCCTACCATTACACATTAACGTAAGTGCGTATAACCCGAATGGGTAGTAAGACGTGCTGCTAATAATAATAATAATAATAACACAACGGGACCGGATGCTAGAGGGGTATTTCTCTAACTCTCGTGGGATTAGCCTCAGGTGTGCACTAAGGATTTCAGGTGGTACGCGGCATTCTTCTGAGATTTACTATTCATAAAATATTGGTTGACAATAGATAGTCTGATTAGCAAATTAATGCGGAAATTTGACGTGATATTGTGATTTTTATAAGCTTCACTTTCCCTCTGCCACGGCTCTATTTAGCTTACCACTAAATATTTATAAGAATTTGAAATGATCGTTTATACTAGACAAAATAGAAGACATTTGTTTATTTTTATTTTTGTGAATAACTAAAAATGTTACGTTAGATAGGCCATAGTCCTGGCGAAAAAAATTAGAAACAATGAAAAGTAGGAAAAAATCTTTGTGGAAAATCCACTATGGCGGCTGCATAGATTAAGGCGCTTTTCTCGCAGTAGACTAGACTGCCAATGACGGGGAGCTAGAGGTTTGAATCTCGGTCGGGTGTACTATGGGTAGTTTTTCAAAAACTGTTTTCCACTCTCCCTCCTCGAAAATGCAGACACTTCCCGTAAATATAACCTCCCTAATCTCTTAAGCCCCTTAGCTAAATTAGTAGATAAACGTGTAACTCGAACGTAAATTAAGACGCGGTGCTAAAAAAAATTACTTTGGGAAATAAACTCGTGGCTGTACTGAGGTGGGGTAAGGGGACTTTTTTTTGAGGGGGGTGGGGAGATTAACCTCCTCTGAAAATATTACCGGTTTTAAAAGTATTATGCATTTGTATAATTTCCCTTAATACTTAGGCTAGTAGGCTTAGCTTATTGGAGTTTTTATAGACTTATTTCACCTACCTAAAACTCTAATTTAAGTTTTGAAAAATAATTAAAACACATCAAAGGGATTAAATATAAAAAAATGCCACTTCGAGTTGAGAAACCATTTATTTATCACCGCGTCTTACTACCTGTTCAGGTAATACACATACATGATAATTACTCTAATGGGGTTGGGATGAGGTAGAAAGCATTTTAGAGGTAATTACTGGAAATTGCGTGGTTGGAGAGTGGAAAACCAATTAGGATAAAACACCCCAGCATACCCGACCATGATTCAAATGCTGACCTCTCAGTCATCATAAAGCCAGTCTAGCACGGGAGTGACACCTTAGACCGTTCAGCCACTGAAGTGGGTCTTACTATTATTATATTCTAAGAAGCATAAGAGGATTTTTACTAAGAGTTATAGAATTAATTTGTCAACGGAACTGTTACTTAACGTCAGTACTAAACACTTGACTGTCTAGTCGTAAAGGCAGAAGAACATTGCGTCATCCGGTGGCGGCGGCACACATAAGCTAATACAACATTATAAACTTCTTGAACGAGATTACAAGTCTGACGAAACGAGATGGCAGTTTCACTTCTTGAACAAAGATACAGGTGTGCCGAAACGAGATGGCAGTTTCACTTCTTGAACGAAGGTACAGCCCATACAGGTCTGCTGAAACGAGATGGCAGTTTCACTTTTTGAACAAAGGTACAGGCGTGCCGAAATGAGATGGCAGTTTCACTTCTTGAACAAAGGTACAGCCCAACAACAAAATGATGCATCATATAGTGTTTTCTGGATTTTTAAAAATTATTCATAAAGATATATTCAACAATTTTTCCACCTTAATGTATGCTTCTCATTTGTGAGCACGCAATCTAAAGTGCCAGGTTAACAAAAGGCTGAACTGTCGTTGACCGGGGATAGAATCTCGGCCAGATGAATTTGGACTGGATTTACAAATGAGACATGTCATGTTGTTTTCCACATTCTCTTTCCACGCGAATGAGGGTACATACTCTCTACTTACCTTTTTCCGAGTCCATTAGTGTAAATATTCTGATAGCCTGGGTGGTTTGTATGACGTAGTGTACAAAAAAAATTGATTGGATTTTTTTTCTCACTCTAAAACATGGGAATATTTGTATAATCTAATGTGTTCTCCTTCGTTTAGTTAAAAATGCCAAATTAAGGGTGAAATATCAATCCCAGTAATCTATGCGTGGAAATTATATGTTGATAAAAAATAAACGGCGCGGTGCACTGCACAGACTTTCTCTTTTTATCTTACCCTCTGACAAGACATCTTGTGAATGTGGGGAATGCCAGGCCTCCAACGTGGTTCGGATTCCACGTTAAACTGTAAGTCCTCCATTTCATCTCACAGTCACCCTACCATTACACATTAGCGTAAGTGTGTACAACCCGAACGGGTAGTAAGACGCGGTGCTAGTAAAAATAATAATAATAATCTTTTATCTTAAAAGATATATATACATTTAATAAAAACTTGTAAGATTTGGGAAACGAAATAATATACATTGTTGCTGAAACACTCCATCAAAAATCATAAATGAAATAATATACACATTTATTGAAATATTGAAAAAAGAGGAACATTTGTGTCCACCAAAGAAGATTAAAATTTTCAGGCTTGAGTAAAAAATATATATTATATTTGGTTGTAGTTAAGAAAAAACTAGTTTCCTAAAAATATGTTTCAAATAAAAAAGTTGTTTTATTTCAAAGTACTACATTTTTACAATGAGAAATTATTCGTATCTCAAATATTTGTAGAGATATGTTCTAAATTGAAAATTTTCACTTGTATAAAATGGGTATCCTCAAAGTCATTTTTATGGAAATATAAAAAAAATGTCATTTTATCTATGTGTTAAAAAGTGTCTAGATACAAAATTTAATCAAAACCATTAAAGCAGAATTTAATAAAATTGTTTTGTTCTATGTTTGCCCTTCAGTCAACTACACTTAATTTTAGGGTAAGATATCTAATTCCAATAAATGACCTCGGGGGGGAGGGGGGAAATGGGTTTATAAAAACCTTAGATCACAAGTTTTAGCCCGATCAATAAAATGGTTTCGGTCTTAGGCTGAGATACAAACAGAAACATTACATCTCAAAAACAACTTTTTTTCTGTTTCAAGGGGTCATGATGGTCACAATTTATTTAAAATCTCAAGTGTAATTTTTCTTGATGATTGTAATACTTCTCTCTACGGCGAGTTGAGAGGAACTATTTAAAAAATATCGCAACCTGAGAACGTAGTATCATGTCAAGGGGTGTGACCTTCACTCCTCACATAAGAAGGCATAGATATCTCAATTGCAGCTTTGGGTGTATTTTAAAGATTGGCGTACATAATGCCTTATCCCTCCACGCCGGCTTCTGAAAATATTCCCGATTTGAGTTTTCCTCCATTTTCGTATAATTTAAATGTAGGTTGGAGAGTTGCTTGGGCATTTTAATTGTTGAGATGTTTAAAACATACAATCCATTGGTCAAATTCTTTAAATTGAAAATTGACACCTGTAGACGGGAATCGAACTAGGGAACTTTGGCTTAGTACCCCAATGCTCTCACCACTGAGCTATGCAGGAAACATCCCGTGCCCAAGGTCGAGACAAATAATATACCCAGTCACTCAACCTCCAGGTTAAAATGGATGCGCTCCTTTTGGCAGCTTGAGTCCTTCACCACTAGGATCGCTGCGGTTAGTTCTATCATCACCCAGCAGCAACACTAGCGAAGCCTAGTGTTGAAAGACCTAAGCTTTCAAAAGGAGCGCAGCTAAACCTCCGTAAGGTTGATAGTCTGTGTATTTTCACATTAAATTATTATATTTCTTGTAACATTATCGATAATGACCGATCAACGATATTTTTGGTCACACTCAAATATTATTTGAAAGTAGCCTATTTGTATATTTGCAAGTTTAGAAGAATTAAATATCTTCTTTTAATTACGATTTAGTTTACTTATTGATCGACTAAATACTGCCGTGAGATTGAATTCGGAGTTCCAATCCAAGTAGTGTGTACTGAGGCTACTATTTCCTTAATAGTTTTCCACTCACCCACCACGCAAATGCTGGTTTACTTACTATAAATTAAACCTTTCTCATTCCTAAGACATTAGCGTAGTTGGTACAAAGGCGTATAGAACGGACTGGTAATGAATGAACCGCGGTGAAAAAGAAAAAATACCCTACCTACATTATTTTGTATGAAAATGAGGAAAAATGTATGAAAGCCCAAATCAGGAATATTTTAACAGCCGATGTAAAACGTGATATTGTGCGAATATCTTTATTCAATACGGGTGACCTGGCAGTCTAGGGGCAAGGTGTCAAACTTCTGTGCTGAGGACCCGGGGTTCAATCCTCGGTCCCAGCACAGATTTATCTGATTACCAAACCCATCCTTCACCTCTAACAAGACGTGTATTAATCACAACTTGTGAATATGTGGAATGCCAGGCCCTCCACCGTGGTTCGGATTCCACGTTAAACTGTAGGTCCTCCATTTCATCTCGCAATCACCCTACCATTACACATTAGCGTAAGTGTGTATAACCCGAACGGGTAGTAAGACACAGTGCTAATAGTAATAATAATAATAATTTATTCGATTCCTCACATATTAACAACTTTTTTTTGCACTAGTACGTTAAGGTGTTGAGTGTTTGAATGTTATTTTGATTATCTATCGATACAGATATGAGCTTATGTTGACAAACACATTTTAAACTCTTACACGTGTCAAATATTTATTTTTTTTCTTTCGACGTTGGAATTACACTACCATGATATAAAACGAACAAGTAGACTTAAAAGAATGTTTCATAAATATTTACTAAGTTCCTTAAAGAAGTAGATAACATTGAATGAGGAGATAAAATTTCAAATGTTGAGTGAAACACATATTTATTGACCCGTTTTAATGCAACAAAATGTGATGTAAACACTCTCTTTAATATATCGTTTTTATTATTGTACCTTTATGAATGTTAAATTTCAATTTGGTTTTATTAACTGGAAAATAAGAAAATTTAATGTACAAAATTGTATACATGACTGAAGGAGAGTAATAGTCTTTCAGTGACCCACTGACTCCACTTTTGAGGTCAAAATAAAATTGCTGTGATAATTAAAAAAAACTAAACCTTGAGGAATGTATAGTGAATTGTATTCCAAGTAAGAAAAAATCATTAAACCTTTAGTTCAACTATAATATGAAAATCAAGAACTAATTCGTCATTAGGGTTCAGTTTCAAGGGGTCATGATGAGACGTCACCATTTATTTAAAATCTCAAGGGGAATTTAACTGTGATCGCGAGGTTTAAAGGGTCAGACTTTTAAAATATTGGTTTTCTTAAGCCAGGGAGATTAAATACAAGGAGGGTGGTTTTCAACATCTGATTTATTTGTGTAATTTTTCATCCCCTCTTCAGGCTAATGCAGGCACACTTCCTATAAATAACCTTTATTCATCTTCATCTCAAAGTTTAAACTGTTGATGCCACTTGTGTTGTATTTAATAATTAAAAATATCATCCAAACATGGGTTTAGGGTTCGATTCCCATGCTCAGGTGTAATTTTTCAGATATATTTAAACTAGAAAGAAGTATAGAATTGAATTTAAATGCTATTTTATGTAATATTTGGTTGATTCCATACTTAATTTATGTATTGGTGTGAACCTTTAACAATTAAAAAAATACAAAACATGAAAAAAAGAAACCCAAACTTAAAATTAGCTGGTTTCCAAAATATTGTGTCTACTAATCTCAAACTGTAGCTTAGATTTTTTTTAAATAATTAATTAATACAACTCAATTCGAAAATGTGTACAAGTCCCACTTTTTCTATCAAAAAACCTTGCTGTCAATTGCAATGTTCAAGAATTATTGTCTAGTGTCCATTTCAAAACATTTTAAAAATATATTAATTTAGATCTTAGCATACACTAATCTCCATATAAATTAGTAATGTGTTAAATACATGTTTCAATACCTTGACAAACATTTTATGCTCATGCATTTTTTTTTTTTTCGCGAACCAATTAATTGTACTTTTTCATGTTTTTTTGTTGTTGTAATAACTTTTTTTTTTCACTAATTCACAGTTTAACAGAATGTTCAGTGCAGTTGAAAACCTTCACACAAAGAGGTTTTAAGTAAGTATTTAAAAAGACGCCTACATGCCATCGCTGTCATCAAGAAAGCAATTAACAGACTCATTCATTATACAGCTATTAGAATGACGGGCCTTACTGAAACTGTGTGGCAATAGCTTGTTTATCCATGAATTAAAAAGGGTAGGCCTACTTGGTTGATAGTTCGCACATAATAAAGTCACAAATCACGTGAAGTAGGATTATTTTTTTTAAATTTGTAAAGTCACTTTCTTGAAAGTATAAATTATATTAAGTGGACAAATGTTCAGTTTCCAATATGATAATAGTTTATGCGTATTTCTTAGTTTAACGTTTGGAATATATTATCATGGTCAAATAATAATTTATTCCATGTATAAAATATTACACCATCTTTTGACTAACTTTTTCTTAATATAAAAATTAATTACATTTTAATTGTTTTTATTTGATTAAAGGGGTATTAATGTTATATAATACAACATAACTCACAAACAAACCTATCTAGGACAACATTATATATAGCCCCTCTCTAGGACAACATAACAATAAATATCCCCTCTGAAGGACAACATAACAATAAATATCCCCTCTGAAGGACAGCATAACAATAAATATCCCCTATCTAGCACAACATTACAATAAATATCCCCTTTCTAAAACAACATAACAATAAATATCCCCTCTCTAGCACAATATAACAATAAATATCCCCTCTCTAAGCACAACATAACAATAAATATCCCCTCTGAAGGACAACATAACAATAAATATCCCCTCTCTAGCACAACATAACAATAAATATTCCTTCTCCAGGACAACATACCAATAAATATACAATTCTATCACCAAGATTATAAATCATATATTTGTACCTAATAAGTAACATTAAAACAACTTTTATTGAAGACTTAATCTAAGTGGTAAAATAAGTTATGTAAGTTTGAGGAGATGAACCCACATTATGTGTTGACACAAGATGTAAAAATAACACACTCCTAGTGCATCCGACCGGGATTCAAATCCCAATGCACACCCATCTGTGGACGTGTGGACCAAGACATAAAGGTCATCTGGTTTGGTTTGCCGGTAATGGAGATGTCGAGGTTTTAATCCCCACTGTGTGTAATATGTGTATTTTCTAAATTATTTCCCACTGTCTGGCCCCGCGAATGGGAGTAAGTTA
>CABFOV010009502.1:3379-19235 GCA_902141375.1 Timema poppense
GTATCTGCACTATTGTGTTCGGATCGTAACCCTTGGAAACTTTTGCTCCAGCTTTAAGCTCTTACAACGAACAATTTGAAAGTAGGTTGTTTCACTTGGAAGTACTCTAATCAATGAGGGCTGCAATTAGCTCTCTCCAGTGTCCAAGGAATCGACCTGGTTCAAAGAACGCAGCGAAACTCCCATAAGGCTGAGTGTCTGGTATACCATTTCTGCGGCCTAGGTTCAAAGAATGTCTACAGCAAATTTTGTTAAAATTGATCCACAAACTTGGCAGTAATCGTGGAACCAATAGACGAGAAACAAACCGGTCGAGCTAAAACCTTTGCTTAGCTTGGTCAACACCCTTTAGTTTTAAGCACAGTATTATTCAAGGACGTAGAAAGTCCGTATTTCTAGGGAACGGGGGTACACTAGGCGGTTTTGCTATACCTTTAATCAATAAAAGCTTTTATGCGAATATGGAGCCCCCTTATGAGGGTTTCTGTCCCACCAGATCGCTGCCCTAACTCTTCTTTATATTCCCTTGTGATTAGTCACATTCATGTAAAGATTTCGACTCTTAGCGTGAAATGTCTCAGTTCCAAGATCAAGGTGAATGGTTACAAACACGGATCTAAGTTTTTCTCGAACAAATAGTCACTTTTTGACAGAATCACAAGATAAATTTTTTACATAATTGAGGATTATTTGTGGTTTTGAAGCTTCAAAACTGTCATTGCAATAAGAAATATTACAGTGTGAGGATTTTTACCTCCAATAAAACGAACAAAGATAAACAAAAAATAGGGTATATGACTTTGAAGATTTTTGCAATTAGTTCTATGACTGCTATGCCAAGAGTTGAGCAGTTTTTACACAGAAAGGATAGCGGGTGTTTTACGAGCGAGCTTCACAGCGGATATTTATGGCAGTTTTATGTACTCGTTGAACATTTGTGTCGTTTTTCAGTCCCGGCTAAAGGAGGGCACAAAAATACAGGCAAGTGGCTTGAGCCTAGATGTGAGTTCTGAGGGACCTGATTGAAGGCACCTTTGGATTTTGTTCATCGCATCTTACTAACCATCCGAGATACTCACCTTTAACAACATTAACATTCACATTGGTGGTCGCATCGTCTGGAGTGTTATTATCGTGTTGGACTTGACTGACATACCTCCACGCCAAGACGGGTTCATTTCCTATTAAATTCTTCTTTCATCATCCCTATATCTTAAAGTAATGTATGTAAGTATGTATGTATGTATGTATGTATGTATGTATGTATGTATGTATGTATGTATGTATGTATGTATGTATGTATAGTATGCGTATAGCTTGAACTGTTATTAAAAAGCGCTGGAGGAAATACATAAATTTTGTAGGAACGAGAAGAGTACAGAGAAATTGTATTTCTTTTTAGTAGTTAGAGAGAATAATGACTTTCTTGATATACAAGGTGCTCCCAGTTTAAACGGCTTAACTTTGGGAAGTGGTAGTGAATCAAAAAATGAACTCAAAATGTAATTTCGGATATTTGTTAAATTTCGCTCTCTTTTAACACAAACATCAAAAAACTAAATAAATACGAAATTGGTAGGTATTGAATGAAATATTTATTTATTTTGTTCAAATTGAATGCCTCCAGCTTGGAGACAAACATTGCACCTGTCAGTGACAGAACGAGTGGCTGACAGACACTGTGCGACTTTCGTATCTTCGCACGTTTGCGTTATCTTTTGTCGTAATTATTGATGGTAATTAACAAGCACTTCATACATTTTTGCTTGAGAGATCCCCACACAAAAAAATCTAATGGTGTTAAATCATGTGAAAGTAGAGGCCAAGCCATAGTTCCAGCACGACCGATCCATCTTCCAGGAAAGTCGATGTGTATAGTAGAAACTATTTCACATAGCTGCACTCTCCCAGATTTTTCATAATATCTACAAGAACATAATGACCACTTTCACGGTTTTGTGATATCTTAAATTATTATATAGTTTTTTTTACAAAATAGCTTAATATCAGTATTTATTAAGTTTATTTAGCTTTGGTTTCTAGTCATGTCTTCAGTGGGAGGTCGGAGGGCGAAGCAAGCACTACTCATTTACACTAGAACTCATTTTGTTGTTTCCTGGTCTAATGATCTACATACTCAAAAATACGAGGGAACCTCGATTGTTGAGGTGATTAGAGCCGCAATACCATCGAATACCGGGGAAATTGATTAACTGAGACTTTGTCCAGAGTAATTAATTATTATTTTCTGAGGCCAAATGACTAATAAACTGTCAAACATTGAATTATAATCATAAATAAGGTTGTGGGATCGCACATAGCTTATATAAAATAGTTACGTATAGTTAAACATATGCAATGTACATCTTAAACAAATGCTTTAAAGTTAACGTGAAATGAAGAGTTGACTGCGATACTGCGCCCTACCTCACCAACTATTTTTCAGTTATTTCTTGACCTTGTCACAGAGACTCGATTAGAGTAGACTATATTGTATATTCAAATACTTAAAAATATTATTCTTAAATTCTTATAGTATAATAATTGTGCATAAGAAATAATACATACTTCAAAAACATTTGTTAATTTGTTGTTGGTGGTTTGCATATTGTGATTCCTACGTCTGATTATTTGTCACATGTGCCTGCGAAACATTCCTACGTAATCATTGGGGCTATTTCAGACTGGGTCAGGTTAAGTCACCGCTTGAGACACATGTGTCCACACTGGGATCAGTGACGAGAACCACGTGGAGTTCTAATAGCTAGCATTTTATAGGTGATATAAAAAGTTGTCCTTTAATTTGGGATAGCTCAATTCGTTAAATAGTCTAAAGAACCTGTCTTTCTCTGGCAGATCACGTATCATAGGGTGTGCTTGTTATTTTACCTCATCCTCCTCCTTCAGAAGCGTCTTTTGTTTAGAAATCTTAGTGATAATAGTTCCTCATCTTTTAAGTCAATTTAAAAATAATAATAATAATAATATTATTAAATTGCTAGGTTGCTAGCCAGTCAGTTGGCAATTAAGTGTTGGACACTGGTGTCCTGTCAGTCATAGCAACAAACACTGGTGGCATACCAGTGATAGCAACAAACGCTGGTGGCGTACCAGTGATAGCAACCAACACTGTTGTCATACCACTGATAGAAACAAACACTGTTGTTAATACCAGTGATAGCAACAAACACTTTTGTCATACAAGTGATAGCAACAAACTCTGGTGGCGTACCAGTGATAGCAACCAACACTGTTGTCATACCACTGATAGCAACAAACACTGTTGTTAATACCAGTGATAGCAACAAACACTTTTGTCATACCAGTAATAGCAACAAACACTGGTGGCATACCAATGATAGCAACAAAAACTGTTGTTTTAACAATTCTAGCAACAAACACTGGTGAGTAGTGTTCGGGGCGTATAGGAACCCAAGTTTGTATGACGATTCTAAACACTCACATCCTGTTTGAGTACCATTATAATTGAGCTGTGATATCCACTCCCCCCCTCTTCCCAGATCCGGTACAGCACTGTGATTTTCCCCTTCCCTCTTTTGCACACCCGTAATTTATTCTCCATGTCGTTTTGCCCCTGGGGGACGCACCTTTGCCCGTGCAGTCCACAGCGTCGGACCCGTGGGCTTATGGGTTTCCTTAGACAGAGGCTGTGCCTATTGGGTTTTAATGTGTGCCCATTGATTCTTATCGTGTTCTCAATGGATTTGTACCCGAGGGGGGGGGGACTCATGGATTTCCCCTGCATCGCTAGACAAAGGTGTCACCACGGGGCTTTAATGTGAGCCTATTGGCTTTAATGTGTGCCCATTTTTTTAATAATTACCAATTGGATGGGACTGGCGTGCAGTGTCTAGTGTCGGGAACTACTCCCACGACGTTTCGAGAAGCATTCTTTCTCGACGTCCGCTTAGCGTAGAGTGTTAACATTAGCTCCTTCTCGTAAGGATTTGAATAATATCGCAATGGATTTTCCCTGACAAGACAAGTTGAGACAGGAATAGATTGGGATAGGTCATGCTTGGTGATGGTTAGACAAGTCGAGACTCGTAAGGGACATACAGGTTTTTTGCCTGAATAAAGCACGATATAACAAATATGTATATTTATTATACACTTTTACAGGAATGAAACATATATTCGTTTATACGTTATCTACAGTGTCTCTTAGATTTGTTGGTAAAATTATTTTTAGTTCACAATCCAGCATGTAATAGTCCAAACCATTGACGTGATGTGTATAGTAGGTAGCACTGATAAGATCCAGGTTTCTGATGTGTGTTTCCATCTTAGGCTGTTCGAGGTCGATGACATCCACCGATGCTGTTAGCGTGTCGCATACATCCACGACGAGTGTGTTGATCAAATCATTGCAATAGCGTGCGACGGGTGTCGACCACATATCTCGTTGGTTGACGGCGACTTCGATGAGGTCCTACACATCACAAATACATGCCCAGCTAGGTGCTAGATAGTTGACCAGTTTGAGTCCGGCGTCTTGTTTCTCGTTTATGACAACCATACGGTCACCGCACATGCGTCTCAGAGAGATTTCATTATTACTCAGACTAATCTACTGAGGAGACTACTTTTTGTTGAAAAACTTTGATATGGCTGACTTGTATCTGCCCAGTTCTTGCCATTCTGTACGGTTAAACACCGCACAGTTCTTCCGTATTTTTCTAGCTGAACATGGGGCATAAAGTTTTTCTTGACACTAATGCTGACAATGACTCGCTGGCGTCGACTTCTTCCAGTAGAAAAAAAGTGTTGAAAATACTGGCGATGTCAAGTGGTTTCACCGGCTTTACTTTGCGTATGCATACGTCTTGGGCTTCCGTGATGTTTGTTCGCTTCAACAACTGTTGTGATTATGGCCAGCATGCCGTTGGGACACCCCATTTATAGGCACACGCAGATTGGATAGAGCCTCTTGAGGGCCGGCAGGACCCTACAGTCTTGAAAAATTTGTTGTAGTATCTCCCCACCCTAGCGTCATTGCCTGTATGATTGGTGGGCGAGAATAGGGCTAGGAAAGTTTTAATTGGAATGTTCTGGGCGCGATATAGAAGGTACTTGAGACAGTAATGGCCGCAAACTTCTAAGGCAAAAAATTGACGCTGTATCGTGTTATGAGAAGCGCTGGAAGTGTTTTTGCGTATAGATGCCAGATGTGACTTTATACGAGGTGGAAAACCATAACTGTCAAAGTATTCTCCCACGCCGTTCTTGTCGATAAAGATGGCGAACCAATGCGTCCCAGGCTTGGTGAATTTGTTTGGTACCTCGTAATCAGCAAATATAACACTTTATTAGTCACAGTTCAATTTGTTCGACTAGTATATTAAACTTACTGGGAATGCGTTTTATAAAACTTGTTGTTTACCTGCATCGATGATAGTGTAGTCTAAGGCGTCACTAAGTGTTAAACTAGACTACCGATGCCAGGGTTGTCACTGGTTTGATTCTCGTTTTGGCGTACTGAGATTGATTGTCTCACCCCCAAGCAAATGCGAGTACACATTCTAACTAGTCTACCAGCAAATGCGAGGGTACGCTCAGTCATTGGAAGGAAGTACGACCGTTCTAACAGACATAAGTGGTGTCAGCCCTGCGAATGATATTGTGGTTCGAATCTATGTTGCACACCTTCTAAATGCCAGGCTCATATAATTTTGGAGGTGGATGTTGGAATCAAATCCCTGCTGGGTAAGCTGTTGGTGGAACATTTTCTTGGTTAATATATAGGCGTTTATCCAGAAAGGGTGCCTGTAACTAACTCAGCTAGCTATGGCCGGGGTTGGAATCCCGCGCTGGTGTGTAATAACAACCAATTATTTTATTATTCTGTCCCAAATGTCTCAGGTTTGAATCCCTGCTTGGTGGAAAATTATCTATAGACATTTAGCCAGAAAGGGTGTGTGTAACTAATCTAGTCATGGCGCGGCTGTCGAGGGATCATGTTTCTCGACATGTCGCAGGAATGCCCCGGGTTCCTCTCCCACGTCTGTCCAATAGGCACTGGGAACACATCATTGGGCTAAACCATCATACACTGTGGATTCCGAGGGGGCAAGCTTCAAACACTTGGTCCCAGCCATTGGGCACTGGGCACACATTAAAATCTAATGGGTCCGGGGGCTGACGCCATGGACTGCACGGGAACAAGTCCGTCAAACTATTCCGGGAAAACCCATGAGCCCCCCGGGCACACATCCATTGGGCACACGTTAACAATCAATGGCACACATTAAAACCCAATAGGCACAACCTCTGTCTAAGGAAGCCCCTAAGCCCCCGGCCCCGACGCGTGGACTACATGGGCACAAGTCCGTCCCCCTGGGGCAAAACGGTATAGAGAATAAATTATGGATGTGGAAAAGAAGGCAAGGGAAAATTACAGTGCTATACCGGATCTGGAAAGGGGGGGGGGTAATAACAGCTCAATTATAACGGTACTCAAACAGGATGTGAGTGTTTAGACTCGTCATAGGAACTGGGGTTCCCATACGCCCCAAACATTACTCTGGTGCCTTACCAGTGCTAGCAACAAATACTGTTGTCTTACCAATGCTAGCAACAAAAACTGTTGTCTTAACAATGCTAGCAACAAACACTGTTGTCTTACCAATGCTAGCAACAAACACTGTTGTCCTACCAGTGCTAGCAACCAATAATGCTGTCTTACCAATGCTAGCAACAAACACTGTTGTCCTACCAGTGCTAGCAACCAATAATGTTGTCTTATCAATGCTAGCAACAAACACTGTTGTCTTACCAGTTCTAGCAACAAGTAATGGTGTCTTACCAATGCTAGCAACAAACACTGTTGTCCTACCAATGCTAGCAACAAACACTGTTGTCTTACCAGTTCTAGCAACAAACACTGGTGTCTTACCAATGCTAGCAACAAACACTGGTGTCTTACCAGTGCTACCCACAAACACTGGTTTTTACCAATGCTAGCAACAAACACTGTTGTCCTACCAGTGCTAGCAACCAATAATGTTGTCTTATCAATGCTAGCAACAAACACTGTTGTCTTACCAGTTCTAGCAACAAGTAATGGTGTCTTACCAATGCTAGCAACAAACACTGTTGTCTTACCAGTTCTAGCAACAAATACTGGTGTCTTACCAATGCTAGCAACAATCACTGGTGTCTTACCAGTGATAGCAACAAGTACTGGTGTCTTACCAATGCTAGCAACAAACACTGTTGTCCTACCAATGCTAGCAACAAACACTGTTGTCTTACCAATGCTAGCAACAAACACTGGTTTTTACCAATGCTAGCAACAAACACTGGTATCTTACCAGTGATAGCAACAAGTACTGGTGTCTTACCAATGCTAGAAACAAACACTGTTGTCTTACCAGTTATAGCAACACTAATTGTTTATTACTAATTCTAGCATAACACACTGTTGTCTTACCAATGCTAGCAACAAACACTGGTTTTTACCTATTCTAGCACCAAACACTGATGTCTTACCAGTGATAGCAACAAGTACTGGTGTCTTACCAATGCTAGCAACAAACACTGTTGTCTTACCAGTTCTAGCAACAAACACTGGTGTCTTACCAATACTAGCAACAAACACTTGTGTCTTACCAGTGCTACCCACAAACACTGGTATCTTACCAATGCTAGCAACAAACACTGTTGTCTTACCAATGCTAGCAACAAACAATGGTTTTTACCAATGCTAGCAACAAACACTTTTGTCTTACCAGTGATAGCAACAAGTACTGGTGTCTTACCAATGCTAGCAAAATACACTGTTGTCTTACCAATGCTAGTAACAAACACTGGTTTTTACCAATGCTAGCAACAAACACTGTTGTCTTACCAGTGATAGCAACCAACACTGGTTTCCTACCAGTGCTAGCAACAAACACTGTTGTCTTACCAGTTCTAGCAACAAATACTGGTGTGTCCTACCAAACACTGGGATCCTGTCAGTGATAGCCACAAACAATGATGTTCTGCCCGTGCTAGATACAAACACCGGTTCGTTCGCCAGTGTCCTAGTGTGATACGACTATTAGTTCAGTTGAACACGGAACTGCTCTTATTATATGACCAAGAACGTCTTAGGAATCACAATTGTTTTGTATCTTATCACTTTGTAGTTCCGTCTGAGAGGTAGTTAGACACATTTATCATGAGGAATGATGTGGCAACCTAAGTTCTCCTTGTTACATTTCTACTTGTGTGTTTCTGCTTCTCTGTTTGACATCATGCTGAAGCTCTAGCCCTCTGTGTCAGGAAACATGGAGGAGAAAAGATTGCTAAGGGTCCCGATGTAATCTAAATTAATACCTCCTCGGCCTTAATCCGTCACAGAAATAACGCTAGGTGTCAGCCTGGCATTCCCTTAATCTATAGTGAAACTCGAAATCAAGGGCCCCGCCTACTAGATAAGAAATAACCTCACCTCACATTGTTGATATTTAATATGAAGGGCAGTTATAAAGCTTCACATCCATTAAAATTATCCTTAATTATCTTAAGGAGTTTTGTAGCTACGCTTTTAAAATACTACTGTATTTTATTTATTTTTTGTGGAATCTTAGATATTTGTTTCTAACCATTTATCTTGATCTCAGAATTACGTCATTTCCCGCGAAACGTCACTCAAAACTGAGCTTATTTCACCTTTTTATTATATTTTAGGAAATTAAGAAGCTTATAATGAAAGGATTCAAGCCCTATGGGGACATGTTATATATTTCACCTTCATTTTGGTGTGAGCCGTGTTTTGAAATAGCCCCCCTCCCCTCTACACCTACTTCTTTCCAATCCCATGGATAGCACGTAGCTTGGGAAGGTAGCACGACTCAAATTATATACCCATATGCTATAGTCTTCGTTATAAAACAGTAACATTGAGACCATTTAAACCATTTTACCACTTGTAGGATTTTTTTTTTAATATTGAAACATTAAAAATAATATTTCTCTGATTCCAATTTCAATATTTTTCAAATGAAGTGTCAAAACTACACATCGATATGATTTCTGTTCCGAGCATAATCGTGTAGCTGACGTCATTATTAGTTATTAGAACGTTACAGAAGGTTGTAAGGAGGTTGGCTCGTTCAAGAGTCAAATAAAGTCAACGTCATATTTCAAATTAGATTAACGGGTTATTGTAGTACTGTCAAACGTATTTATATTCACACCTAGGTGACGGCCATACGGAGCGCACGAGCGACTAAAACATAAAATAGAACACATTGGTTGTAATGAGAGGTGGCCAGACTGGAGCGAGCGGCCGAGCGCGCTTGAAAGAGAGAACTGGTTCTACTTTTTAAGCGCACGCGTTCGACCCGGTACAGTCTAGTTTACAGGCGCTAGACAATAATATTGTATGTTGGTTCAGTGGATGCTAGGAAAATTTATCATTTTGACATTTTTATTACTATCGATAGGTTAAGCACACATGTTACTAACGGCCTAATTTAATTGGTAAACCATACCTATATATATTTATGTAAAACTGATATACTAAAATACTTCAATATTATAACCAAAATAGGCCTTTAAAAATAAGAATCAGCATTAGCGTGGAGAGAGGATGAGAAAACCACAACAATAAATCATTTGTGGAAAACCACCCCCAGTTCACTGAACCAAGATTCGAATCTTTTCCTTATCGTCAACAACTATCTTGAGCTATCTGCTAATCACGAGCTCGCATGCTTGTCAGTCTGGCCGAACCCTTAGACCTACAATGCATGTATATATATCTTCCCCTCATGTAAAGCGCAGTTACATCATTGTAGAGCGACACCATTTCTGCCTTAGTATGTCTCAAATAACCAAATCTATTATTTATGCTATTTAGTGAGGATTACTCCATCTAGATATCATATTCTGAAAGTTTAAAAATGACACCTGTACACGGGTATGTCTTCCCAGAGTAAATTTGGCTAAATAAAGAAACTTATTTTTCCTATCGCTTCTCACCAACCGTCTGACCTTTTCACATTTTAATGCACTAACGGAAGAGGAATGAGAAAGGTAGAATTTAAAGATAATGAATCCTCATTTTCGCTGAAAGAGAGTGGGTAACCATTTAGTAAAACCATCCTCACTAAATCCAGAAGGGATTCACCAAGACAATGTAACTGACACCTTTGTTTGCATGCTCACCAGTGTGGGTCAATATAGGTATATCGTTATGACTCATGGCTATATTATATTTCCTTTAAGTAAACGGTATTATGAATAGTAATTTCTTAGGTACTTATTCTAGTCCAACACTTTTCAAAATTTTAATTTTAAAATTTGTATAGTTTTCAGAAAGTTAACTCTTTTCCTACTTCGATTATGTTTATTTTCTTTCTAGGGATATTGTTATTGCAAAGGTTTTGCTATTAAAATATACTAGAAACATCTTCCTTCNTCCCTACGGCTGGCTATATCATCCCTCAAACTACCCTTGGTATTTTTCATTTATTCCATCCCCTCATCCCTTTCTCTCTTCCTCGTCATCGAGTTGTTTCCCTTCCATGTCCATCTCCCTCCCTCCCCTCGGTATAGACCTGACTCTCAGTTAATTCTCTTGACGCAATTCCTCCCTTGCTTCATCGATATCAACCACCGGCTCCCTTCTTCAGGATAACAGCGGACCAACTCGACAAAGGGGAGGATTCCTTTTAATCGATATCGACCACTTCTCTCCTCAAGGTGACGACTACTTGAAATTGTTTGGATGGAAAAAGAAACGAGCTATATTCAGTGTTTCTGAGGGGGCGTATTAGAGTTGGGCCACGTACACATGTTATGACCTACCTTTACAAGGTTAGTGTTAGTCCCACATTAGAGTTAGGTCACGAGTTCACCTGCGTTTATGATATTAGTGTTAATCCCACATTAGAGTTAGGTCACGAGTTCACCTGCATTTAAGAGGTTAGTGTTAATACCACATTACAGTTAGGTCGCGAGCTCACCTGCGTTTATGATATTAGTGTTACTCCCACATTAGAGTTGGGTCACGATTTTCATCTTGGGAATTGTAAACAAGGCGTACCTGTGTACTAGCTTGGCCCCGGGTCTTGTGACTTGTGGCGCTCCATTAAGGATGGTTATACATGTTTTCTCAAGCTGAGTGAAAGAGAGCAAGTGATTGATATTAAGACACAGAAAAATGCCAAGATTGTCTAACCTAACCAAACCTAAACAAGCCTAACCTTATATAAGGCAAAAATGATTGTGGGGCTGAATTGATGTCTACCTGCAGGTCTTTTATCTGTTTTAATCCTCCTGGCCAGTTATAGTGGCCCAACTAAGCTATGACGATAATCCTCCTGGTCAGTGATCGTGGCCCAACTAAGCTCTGACGTTAATCCTCCTGGTCACTGATCGTCGCCCAACTAAGCTATAACGATAATCCTCATGGCCAGTGATCGTAATACAACTAAGCTATGACGATAATCCTCATGGCCAGTGATCGTAATACAACTAAGCTATGACGATAATCCTCCTGGCCAGTTATTGTGGCCCAACTAAGCTATAACGATAATCCTCCTGGCCAGTTATTGTGGCCCAACTAAGCTATGACGATAATCCTCATGGCCAGTGATCGTAATACAACTAAGCTATGACGATAATCCTCATGGCCAGTTATTGTGGCCCAACTAAGCTATGACGATAATCCTCATGGCCAGTGATCGTAATACAACTAAGCTATGAAGATAATCCTCATGGCCAGTGACCGTGGCCCAACTAAGCTATGACGATAATCCTCTTATCTAATCAATATTTAGTTTATCAAATAATAACATTTGAAATTAGCTTACTCTGACCTATTTTCACACAATTATATCATATTATTTTATTTATTTAAATATTTTCAAGACAATGAAACAATTTTACCCATATCAGTGGTCACATGAGCTTAAGATATCGTGCTCACAGGACCAGTGGCGGGAAGTTTAGGGTTAAAATCACGATCGGATGTACTGAGGATGGTATTTCCTAAATTGATTCTCTCTCTCTTCCCACGTCAATGTGGAAGAGATCTCATCAGTGTATATATGTGGAAATCCCGGATGGGTAGTAAAATAAATAACTCAACAAAATAGAATTGTTCATATAATCTGTTGTTTAAGTCGATTGTAAACCTTCCAACTTAATTTCAGAATCCTTAAATTATATGTTATCTTAAGGACTTTAGTGGTAGTTTAGAATTCATAAAATTGGCATGAGCTCAGAGAAACTGCAGCAACTTTCATCTGCAAGGCTTAATACAGTGTACAACCGGGGGCCCATGGGCCAAATGCGGCCCGCACTCACTGAAAATGTGGCTCTTACAGTATCGTGGAGGGAAACGGCCAAGGTGAAATAACTAATGATTCAAATTTAAAAAAAAGTCATGATTACATTTTATTATATATTTATTTGATTAAGTATGATATGTATAAATATATATATATTTATAATACTGAGCTGGTTTGTGAAAGTGTGTGTGCGTAGACTACATATTTCATCATTTTTAAGGGGGTATCTTAATTTTTCAGGCAATGAAATTTAAAAAAATATAAATTGTCTCCGGCCCTTACCAAACTCCTATTTTAATAGGAAGCCAATCATTTGAAAACTGGAAACTCGTGTCAGCACAATAGTGAGAGAAAATATTACACCCGCTTCGGTGTCCGAATGGTCTACGCGAATATAGGTCGGGTGTACTGTGGGTGGTTTTTCCAAAATGGTTTTCTACTCTTTCTCAACGAAAATGTGGGTACACTTCCTTTAAATATAATCTTCACATTCTTGGTCACTTTATTTAACAATCTAAAAAGAAATTATAAATTAATCAATAAGTAAGTATTATTGGAAGTTTGATATTTTTTTTAGGTTAAGGACGTTGCCTAAATCAATTCAAAATGTTCAAGGTGCAAATATTAAAGTGGCTGTGTAAACGCGTTGAAGGAAGAGGTAAAGGGTTATCAATGCAGAGACAAGAGCCTCCTCAGGGTGAAGTTCTCATTTTCTTTCCTCTCTTTCTATTTTGTACATTGGTGTCTAAGTTTGATAATGCTTAGACTGCTTGGGTGTGTCAAGTTAAGATGAAACCCCCTTGGCAAAATACCTTTGAAATTTCCCAAGTAGACAAAGTCCTAAACTTTATAATTAATCATTAAAATAATGTGTCAGACTTCTGTGTTGGGGGTCCGGGGCTCAATCCTCGGTCTCGGCACAGATTTATCTGATTGCTAAACCCTTCCTTCACCTCTGACAAGATGTGTTTTAATCAATACTTGTGAATGTGGGGAATGCCAGGCCTCCACCGTGGCTCGGATTCCACGTTAAACTGTAGGTCCTCCATTTCATCTCACAAATCGCCCTAGCATTACACATTAGCGTAAGTACGTATAATCCGAACGGGTAGTAAGACGTGATGTTAATAATAATAATAATAACATTAAAATATGAATTTTTCTATTATGCAATATTTTAGTGATTTTTAATCAATGTTAGTGGTAAAAATTTGGATTCCTATAAAAATCAGATCGTACCGACCTTGTTGTTTGGATAAGCAAAAAGGTTGACTTACACAATTTCTCGCTTGACTTGTTTTAGTGAACTATGCTCCCTGTTATTATTTAAACGGCAAGTACTCGATATTGAATCACCCGCAATGATTTAAGTGTCAACATGTTTGACTCTGAATTATTAGGCCAGAATTCACGAATGGTTTGAATATAAACGGTATGCATTTTGGTTTTTCTATCGTTTAAATTAAATTTCTATGTAAAGTCAAATATTCAAAAGTGATTTTTGCAATGTCGTCTGTGTGTGTGTCTGTCTAAACCATATATTAGAGTAGTTTAATAAAAGGCGAGAAGCGAAATAATAGATTTTCTCAAAATCGGCTATAGCGATTTTGATTAAAATTCGTAGCTAGGCGTTGATTAAGATTATAGATAAAATGACTATTTTCATTTTCACGTGGAAATTACTTTTAGGGTACTTTACAGAAGCGGAATTTTCCGTATCTCCGTAATTATTTGAGATACTAAATAACTTATTATCATAAGACTGTAGTACTACTAAAAATAAAAAATAAAAATTAATTGAAATATATCTTTATAAAAACAATAGTTTCTGAAATATTGGCAAATATATCAATAGAATTTTGTAAGCTTTAGTTGTACATAAATAATACTAACATCTTAAAGCAATAATTATCTAATGCCATAGAATAAATAAATAAGTAATTCTCTCAAAAAGTGTATGTTCTTTTTCCTTTAACCTCTTAGGAAAACTGTTTGTACAGCAATGATCTTCTATCGTTTTAGACTCAATAGTCAATATATACTTTTTTTACTTTTTCGCTATCTTACAGGTAGAGAAAGTATTGTGATCGTAAAAAAAATGGAACTCAAGATTTTGATGAATATTGACGTTTCATGACCCCCCGAATCCAAAAAAGTTGTTTTTGACTTTCCGTCTTTCTGTCTGTCTGTCTGTCTCTGTACCTTCAACTAGAGCCTAAACTATTTTACCGATTGGGCTAAAAACTTCCAAAAATAGAAAAAGTCGATTTTCTCAAAATCGGCTCTAACGATTTTGATTAAATTTTATTTTTAAACATTTATAAATATTCCAAAAAAAAATGGCTTCTCTCAATATTTCGGCAAAATGACTTTAAGGGCTCCAGTCTGTTGCGTAAATTGAGTAGTTTAAGAAATATCGAAAAGAGAAAAAAACAATTTTATCAAAATCGACACTAACGATTTTGATTAAAATTAGTATATCTAGGTGTAGATTAAGATTATAAATAAACTGGCTATTTTCATTTTAATATGAAAATGAATTTTAGGGTACTTTACAGAAGCAGAAACTACCGTATCTCCGCAACTATTTGAGATACTAAATAACTTATCATTGCAAAATTGTAGTACTATTAAAAATAAAAAACTTTAAATGAAATATATTTTTATAAATCCAACAGTTTCTGAGATATTGGCAAATATATTAATAAAATTTTGTGAGCTTTAGTTGTAAAGAGATACTACTTGAGTCTTAACTCAATAATTCTCCAAGCCATTGAGTAATTAAATATAAGTAAGTATCTCAAAAAGTGTATATTGTTTTTCCTTAAACCTCTTAGGATAAATGTTTGTACATCAATGATATTTATCTATTTTAGACTCAATTGTCAATATTTATATTCTTATTGGTCAAAATTTATAAATGAAGAATTTAATATCAATGCTATGGCATGAAGATTTGCAACAGCTAATAAAATGTCGAAAATTTTAACCAGAAGTTGAAATTTTAATAGGAAGTGTTGACCCTTGTGGACCAAACATTGATATTTTCTATCGGTCCAAACATACAAATGAGGACATTAATTCTTTAAAAACCAAATTATAAAATTTAAAACGGGGACTCACCAAAAAAAGTTTTACATAATTATAGAATTATAGTGCAATTTATGCTTGGGTTTGATAGTGTATATTACGAGTTTTGAGTAAATATCTCCATTTTTAAACAATAGAGCGAGAAAGTCCGTGCAGAGTCCCGTACCATTTATTTATATAAAATAAATATAAATCCATAATATTAGTTATATTATTTGATTAATAATACAATTAACTATTTGTTTTGATATCAGCACAATTAAATACACTTGTTAAAATTTAAAACAAAATTATCAAATACAGGCCCAGATCGCAATAAAAACATGCTTTAACTAAAATCTTGGTTTTTCGAGATAATTTAGAAACTAATCGGTAAAATTGATTTAGGTTTATAACGCCAAGCCTGGTCTTCTCCTTTTATTTTTTTACGTTTAGAACTAGGCTGCACTCTTATTTAT
>CABFOV010009503.1:0-19234 GCA_902141375.1 Timema poppense
AATCTGTGCCGGGACCGAGGATTGAACCCCGGCCGCCAGCACAGAAGTCTGACACCTTACCCCTAGACCGCCGGGTCACCTTTGCCACCATGCTAATGATAGATTTTCAGTAACTATTTATATCAACATGTGAAGAAAATTAAACTCTATGATTGTACTGAAGCAATATTTTATTAATTTAATTTGGCCAAAAAAAAGTGCTGCTATTGAAACTGAAAAAAACCCTGATCTTTCCTCAAGTCCCCTTCCATCCCACATTAAGGTTTATATATATATATATATATATATATCGTTTAACACGCCAACACAAATATTTATTTATCATGTTTATGTGTCTACCTTACATAAGCAGAAATTCCCAATTTTGATCAATGTAAATGTATTCATTCTTAGTTAAGGTTTCGAGTAAGTCTTTTAGGTATAACGCAATTTTAGTTCAAAATTTAATTTGATGCTTTAAAAAACATATTGTAACAGGGGGGTGGGGGTGGGGGGTAAGCAACTGGATGGTCTATGGGCCGTTCACACGTCACTGTGTGAACCACAATCTCTTTTAAGATTATTGGTGTATGCTGGTGATATAACAAGATTTAAAATGCCCACGGAATATTCAAGGTTTGGATTACTAAAAATTAAACAACCCACATATTGATAGAATTAAACTAACTACAAGCAAATAATTTCCTGAGTAAAATAATAAGAGTAATTATTAAGTCTGTGAGTTACTTGGAGAATGCAAACATATTGAATTAAATAAACGAATTAATAACTATAAACGACACTTGATACATATTTAAATATTTAAAATAGTCACAAAAATTTCAATTATTAACACAGTTGACAATACAATCATTGTATACTTAACAGGTGTAATTCCCTTAAGTCGCTACGGTCCCCACACACGACAAAATGCACTGACACTCGCTATACCAGTGCTGGATTCACTGATCTGTTCCCGGTCACGCCGAGCCATTAGCTGGACACGTCAGTCCATACATTGGACACGTTGTCACAATGATTAGACACGCCAGTTCATACATTTTACACGTTGTCACAATGATTAGACACGCCAGTTCATACATTTTACACGTTGTCACAATGATTAGACACGCCAGTCCATACATTGGACACGTTGTCACAATGATTGGATACGCCAGTCCATACATTGGACACGTCACAATGATTGGACACGCCATTTCATACATTGGACACGCTGTCACAATGATTGGACACGCCAGTCCATACATTTGACACGCTGTCAATATGATTGAATACGTTGTCACCAGGGTGGATTTACGACTCTGCCACCCATAGGCACTAGATAATTTGCCACCCACTTTTCCTACCTTAATTTCTAACCTTCTAAATACCAGTTTTCTCCCTATAACCCGTTATACACCGACACAAATATACCATATACAAAAGTGCTGTCTGCGAAAAGATAAATTTAAAGGGTTTACATTATTTAATTATTTATCATTGTGAGGTTTTAAAAGTAGTAAGGATTCAGGCAAAGATTTAAAAAATTGAAATAAATACTCTTACATTATCACAACACACAAATTAAAATGTTATAACTTATAATTTAAAAATATAAAGTCTACATTAGTGGACTGTAGAACATGTTACTACAGATACAATATTAGCATATACACAATAAGAAAATAGTCTACAATATCTTTCACCTTGATTTATGATGAGTGAACTGGTCGATGATGTCAGACAAATCCATTTTATCCAATAAGTGACCTCCAATTAAGCCAAAGGTCAGTTAATTAAGGCAATACTCTGTCATGTTGGTGCGCGGATACAGCAAATCACAACAATCACACACACGATGAAGCCCTAAAATTATTTTAACTGGAATAAAGAGATGTGTATTATTATTCATCATTCAAAATTTGCCACCCCCATAGTACGTGCCTACTAAGCCTATGCTAAATTCCCCCATGGCTGTCACACTCAATGGACACGCTGGCCCACTCTTTGATAACGCTGCCCACTCCCGGAAACGCTAGTTCAGATGTGCTGGTCCACAAGATCAGCTAACCTCAACTTGGACGGAGGATCCTCTGGATATAACCGACCATGTATGTATAAAGTTCACAGCTGAGAGTCAGGAATTAGCTATTTCTAGGATACTGGGCTAGAATAAAATGAAGCTAGACTCTTCCAAACGTGTAACTTTACTTTAAATAGAGCTACTTTCCTCCTACTCTAAACGCCTTGCCAGGAGTGTTGGCCTAGCTACTTGCCAAACAAGGAGGGCAGCAGTCGAAGTAATCTCGTTACAATATTGCGCGCTGATTTTTAATCACATCATTTTAGAAACTATAAGAAGGAAGAGAAATTAATTTATAAAGGTGTAAAACTATTCTAGGGGAAAACATTATTTTGAAAAGAAAATTTCCCTTCGTTTGAACTATACCCCATGACCCAATTCCTACCCCCTTCTCCAAGCTATGACCCAACTTATATATTTGTTTAAAAGTCCTCAGTGTACATTTTTAGATCTGAAAGAGGGTGGCGATTAGTGGGTTTATAGAATATGTTAAACAAACTCTATACTCTTAAATTATTTATTAGATGCCCCTAGTTACAATCAAAATAAGCTCTATTTAGCTTTTAGAGAAATTCAATGTTGGAGGATCTGTGTCTTCAAATTTCCCTTGAAGGGTTGACCTGGCTGCGACCTTGAGTATAACGTACGTAACATCTTGGTAGAAAGGAGGCAGCGTCTTTTAGGACAGAGTAGAAAGTACGCACAGTCTGTTAGGACAGAGTAGAAAGTACACACAGTCTGTTAGGACAGAGTATAAAATACACACAGTCTGTTAGGACAGAGTAGAAAGTACACACAGTCTGTTAGGACAGAGTAGAAAGTACACACAGTCTGTTAAGACAAAGTAGAAAGTACACACGGTCTGTTAGGACAGAGTAGAAAGTACGCACAGTCTGTTAGGACAGGGGAGAAAGTACGCACAGTCTGTTAGGCCAGAGTAGAAAGTACACACAGTCTGCTAGGACAGGGGAGAAAGTACGCACAGTCTGTTAGGACAGAGTAGAAAGTACATACAGTCTGTTAGGACAGAGTAGAAAGTACACACAGTCTGCTAGGACAGAGTATAAAGTACACACAGTCTGTTAGGACAAAGTAGAAAGTACACACAGTCTGCTAGGACAGAGTAGAAAGTACACACAGTATGTTAGGACAAAGTAGAAAGTACGTACAGTCTTTTAGGACAGAGTAGAAAGTACATACAGTCTGTTAGGACAGAGTAGAAAGTACACACAGTCTGCTAGGACAGAGTAGAAAGTACACACAGTCTGTTAGGACAAAGTAGAAAGTACACACAGTCTGTTAGGACAGAGTAGAAAGTACACACAGTCTGTTAGGACATAGTAGAAAGTACGCACAATCTGTTAGGACATAGATAGAAAGTACGCACAGTCTGTTAGGACAGAGTAGAAAGTACACACAGTATGTTAGGACAGGGGAGAAAGGGCAGCGAAACCGGAGGTCAAGGACAAAAGGTGCTGGCATACACACATCTGGTTTGCGTGTTGTAGCAAATGCTAATAATTTGATTATATGAGTAATCGTTTGCAAACACGTTGGTAGCGTATAGATTGTATTTCAATACAGAAATAAAACAATGAGGTTATGTCAAACGTCACTCACTGGATGACTTTGACGGCAGTGACGCTGGAGACACGTCCCTGGAGGTAAGCGTCATGACGAAGGCGATGTGGAGACAAGCGACGCCCGGCCAGACGCTCCTCATCTCGTGGTACACCCCCCTTGTGTCTGAAACAAACACATGTTCAGTGACACCCACCTTGTGTCTGAAACAAACACATGTTCAGTGACACCCACCTTGTGTCTGAAACAAACACATGTTCAGTGACACCCACCTAGTGTCTGAGACAAACACATGTTCAGTGACACCCACCTTGTGTCTGAAACAAACACATGTTCAGTTACACCCACCTTGTGTCTGAGACAAACACATGTTCAGTGACACCCACCTTGTGTCTGAGACAAACACATGTTCAGTGTACAATATTGACTCGGGGCTATACTCGCTGTGTCTTACTGAACCTATTATTTGTCACGGTTCCAGTTTGTTGAGTATCGATATTTTATCACAATCCCTGCTCGTTAGTCTTTATTTTGCTTGTAAAACTGATAATATTTCTGGCACTAGTACATTATTTGATTGGTTACTGTGACAAACAAAATAAAATAATAATAGAAAATATATAGTTAGATAATTTGTTTTCAACGTTTCATAAATTATTATTATATAACACAACAAATGCAAGAAAAATAACAAAAATACAAAAAATGGACAAAAAACTACACTTAGTTGCTAATATGCATTTTATACATTTCAGAAGCGAGATGTGGGTGGTCTAAAAACAACAACAATTCTAGGTTTGGAGTGTTTGCGTTCAGTTTTTGAAGTAATAATACCATCACCACCTTAGGACTTAGCTTGGTTGTATGGAAAGTGGGTAAACCTTCCTGATATACCGATTTGGCGCGGGTTTATGGAGCAGGTGACAGCAGAACTTGCCTCCAAAAAATCTACAATTTATTAATGCTCCACCAAGTGTGTATGACACCTTTTTTACTGTTATTTTATCTGTTTCTGAAAGATGTGAATGATTACATCAGCACACTTGTTTGCACTAAATTCGACCGAAAAAATGAGCAAGGGCCACGCGCACGAGCCCTCGGAGCCCAAATGTTGGTTTATCGTGCACTCGCTAAAATTATATAGCAAGCCTAGAAAGAATTATTTACTATTGGGATAGGTCAGCGATACTCATGGCGGGTCAAAATTAATGCTACACATATAGTCTGATAAGTATGTCAGATGGCCCCAAAAGATTTGAAAGAAAACATGTTATGGTTTTATATTTAGTATGTGGTATTTATAAGAAGATAATAACATTTGGTGAAAATCGGACCACCGGAAGTGGTTTAAGCACTACATGAAATAACCTAGTAATAAATGAAAAAATTTTAATCACACATTTTACAATGAAAATATTCTCATTTGTTTGCCTTTAAAAACTACTCATTATATTGAACATATATTTAAAAAATGACGCAGTTTGGTCTTATAGAGATGTAACAGTTAGTTCTCAATATCTTACCAAACTGAAATTGTCTGTTGGGTCATATTGTCACCGTTAGCATATTTAAATTGTACACAAGCTGTGGTGCATTCAAGCCCAATTTCTTTTTGCAGCTGCATCGTATTGTGTTATACCGCGCAGAGCAATTGCATCGGATAATTTAAATAAGTTGGTCCGGTGCAGGAATATTGTCCACTATTAATGGAAGAAATTTTCAACTTGTATAATCCACCCCCATTTAGTTGTATCCATGTTTTCATTCTCGCCCAACCACTGCATGACTTTTAAGTAGACCTGCAAAGAGTGAGGTTTTGTGGCCGACGGTGTTGGAGGTAATCTTTCGGGCTTCACACACGTAATTGCAGTGAATACTTTCCAATAAAGAATGCTGTAACGTAGTGACATCAGAGAATCAGACTGGTTCCCCTTAAACATGGGCACTATTTTTTTGCAGCCAGTGGTCTCTAAAGTATCTTGATCTGCGTTTAGAGCGCAAAATATGGATAGCGAGAGTTTCTCACGTCACTTCAACAAATAACCGTTTCGAAAGAATTTATTGTAAGTCTGAAACGTTTGGCACCCATTAGAGATCCGACGCCCGTAACTCAACCACTTACACCTTCGCAACGTCCTAAGAAGAATAAACTAAAAAGGGTGGACGAAAACAAGTGGCTACCTTTCCGAGCTTCATGGCCCGTTTAGTTGAAATCTACTACGACCCTTATCATCCTGCAAAGTTTGCAGGGGCGGCGTTGCTTACAAAGGCGTCCAAGAAAGATCCCGAAAAAGTACGAGAATGACTTTGTGTGAAGGACGCATATACCCTACACAAACCGGTGATAAAAAAGTTTCCACACAACAAGTACGTGGTGTCAAACATTGGCGATCTCTGGCAAGCCGATCTCAACGATATGCGAAGTCTTGGAAAATACAACGACTGTGCAGTGTACTTGCTCACCGTCATCGACGTGTTTAGCAAGATGTACTGGAGGAGGACGCTTCCATCCAAGACGAAGAGCGTCGTGAGAGACGCCTTTCGGGAATTTTCAAACAAAGCGGCTGTAAAGCTCTAGGTTTACAAACGGACAAGGGGACAGAGTTCACGGCACGTCTAGTCCTGAAATTTCTCAAGCAAGAAGGCGTGCATTACTACGCCACTCATAATCCAGACGTGAAGGTAAGCATCGTGGAACGATTCAATATAACTCTGAAAGGTCTCATTTGGTGCTACTTTATCAAAAAATAACACGTATCGGTATGTGGACGTCCTCCAAGATCTAGTCAAGGATTACAATGGCGCAAAACATTTCAGTATCAAGATGGCGCCTGCTGACATTTCAAAAACAAATGTGCTTCAAGTTAGAGATAATCTATACGGCAAACAGCGTCCAAACTTGAATAGTAAACCAAAATTAAAAGTCAGTGACACGGTGCGTATTAGCAAATAAAGAATGTTCTTTGAAAAGGGCTACGAAAGCAATAGGAGCGAAGAGGTTTTCAAAGTCAGCAGTGTCGTGGTGCGACCACCTGTCGTCTACAGGATGACGGATCTTAATGGTTAGAAGGGGGAGGAAACGTTTTGCGAACCCGAATTGCAACGTGTACGTCTTCCCGACACTTTTAAAGTTAATAAAATATTAAGTGTCAAGGGAAAAGGTGCCAGAAAGTGTACGTACATTGGAAAGGTTACCCCGCAAAGTTTAATTCTTGGATTCCTGCCAGTTACGTCAGCGCCCTACCATGTAGGACCAGTTTTAAATCACTTTGCAGAACGACAGCTCTATGGGATATTTCACGAAAAATACCCTCGCGAATTTCACAACGCAACTACCCTACCGTCTTAAATTCAAAGGCCAGTGGGAAGTCTCTCCCGCTGAATTCCAATATCCGTGTTCTTTCACCACCGTACCCGAGGGTCAAAATATTGTATGGTACAACTGGGTTGACGCTAACGGCGTGGAACAACTATTCAAAGATCATATCCCTCCTAGAAACTACAGCACTATCCATGAATTGATCAAAGCTCTAAACGAAGTAGAGGCGTTCAAAGGGGATTCCGGAGTTGTATTCAAGTACACAAACCCCAACAAAAAAGTGGACAGTTTTTTATTCACCAAATATACAGCTGCTGAATCTATCAAACCAGCTAAGTCTACAGCTTGGTTTCGGTCCTCTGACTAATCTGATCAAACTCCCAAAGTCACCGTACGCCACCAATATTTTACTAGGCTTGCCCTCGCTAATGTACATCTACACGGATATAATCGATCCTCAGCCCGTGGGTGAAATTATGGCACCTCTTTTACGTATTATCGGTATCAACAACATGAACTATCTCTATGGCATACATAAGACAGTTAGCTATGATTCATGGCACTACATGCCTGTACTTAGAAGGTAAATTGAAAGCCTAGAAATAAATATAAGAACAGACACTGGAGAATCTATACCATTCAAGTTTGGAGAAGTGTGCATGTGCGTGAAACTCCACTTCTCACTGGACGTGAACGGGGAACAAGTGCTGTCGAAACAACTACAGCAACATTTTTCAAATGGCCCACTATGTCATGTCCTACCAAACACTGTTTTCTGGAAAGGGTATACATTTCATGAACGAAGGTAATGACATCACACGGGAACCCTTCCCTAAGTGATATCATCCCATGGCTTTTGATCTCACACAAAATCTGTCCACCCACATGACATCTAATTGGAACTTGAAGAGGCATAGCTTTCTGAGCATCGATTTGAGCTCTCTGAGCATCGATTTGAGCTTTATCAGAGCTCTCACAGAAATCTTTAACTCTATAGTGTACGGGGAGTTTTCCAACATCATCACCATTTACAAGGACAGAAACGTCGTGACCCATTATGGGAGTTAATATAAATTGCTTCCCAACGCTTACACTCGTAATTTAAATTATGGAGGTCATTGTGGATTTCCAAAGCTTCATAGACAACAGCAAACAGTTTATTGTTAAAGAACTGAGTGTTTTATCTGTATGCGGTACATTACTTCAACATTGGGTGTTAGACCCCCATAAGCTATCGAGGAACTATCAGATGCCACTAAAAACAAGCGAAATATATCGTCAACAAACTGAACGGTATTCCCTGGGATAGTGGTGATGTGGATTACAACCTGCTCTAATCCCTCATCTCCCGTGCCACAATGCGTTCAGGAACCATCTACGTCAAGGGGGCAGAAAAGAAAAAGTTTTTAGTCAAATACGCGTCTACCCCCATCGTAGATCTGTATGACAGAGGTTATTCGTCTTTGAAAACACTTAAATTGGGCAAAGCCATGTGCATGGAACATAGTTCTGTATGGAATTCCTGTTCGGCCTCCATCATTTGGGGACTTAGAGATTGGATGATTCAAGATGGACACGCACAACATGAGACATGCGCTGAAAACAAACCCGTAGCTCCGTTCTATATGGTCGGGTGTTTTCCCTGCTCATCGACTACCTACAAGAATAGTTCGACCTGCCGCTCTATTCATCAACACTGATCCACACACCAAACCTGGGACGCATTGGATTGCCATCTTGATCGATAAGAATGGCGTGGGAGAATAATTAGACAGTTATGGTTTTCCGCCCCGTTTAAATTCACATTTGGTATTTATAAGCAAAAACACTTCCCGTACGTCTCATAGCACGCTACAACTTCAAAGAATCGCCTCAGACGTTTGCGGTCTCATGTAACTTCTCTATCGCACCCAGAACATTCCGTTGAAAACTTTCCTACTTCGTGTACTTATTTTAATCAGTTGATTCAGAAAGTACTTTTTAACACCTCAAATAAATGAACAAATAACATTATAAGGAGCTAATGTCCCACTAAATATATTGCAGTATAAAGTATAGCTCCTATCAATATGAATAACGTAAAATATCAGGTGCATAGTTCTCAGTTGACTTCAGTGGATTCTTGATATTTCACGAGTTAATGCACCCTATTAAAATATTATAAACTTAACTCACATTAAATAACCGTAATAAATTAAAATACTAATTTTTAAGACAATAGTACTTGCTATATTTATTTTTAAAGTATATATTACAAAAATTATCTCGTAAATATATACAAATATTAATACTTAAATAAAATACTTGGGGCTTATTGTTTCTAAGATTGAACTCGAATCCACACACAGATATAGAACATAACTACCAATTCCAGACAAACAAATTTCATTTCTGACATTATTGCTATATTGTGATAAAATGTATGGCACATACCTACTCCAAGTTATAATTTCTTTATCTATAGTCATACACAGCCTCCAAATATTTCAATTAATCTTAATCATGTTAAATTGGCCCAATCATCATATTCATCAACTGTTTCTATCCTGTGGCCGAGTTGGTTTAGTAAAATGCCTAGTAAAACTATGTCCTTCCACCATTCTTCCTCCTTTATTTGCTTCCATTCTTCTCCTCTTGCACACTTTCTGTTATCTACTCCTCCAATCACTTTCTTAGAATTTATTTTGGTATTTCCAACATATTTAATTTCCATAATTTTATTTGTCATAATCACCATCTCCATTTTCATTACATCTCAGTTCTGCCTCCTCTATTATCACATGTACTCCCTGTACCTCTACTATTTCCTGGATAGCTTTATTACAAATCTTGTTTCTCCTCGTGACAGCTAACATGCTCTTCACAAACTTCATTCCCATGGCCTCCACTTTCCTAGTCTCTTTGATATTCAATGTCCATGTTTCTGTAGCATATGTGACAATGGGTACAAAGTACGCCTTGTACAACACTCCCTTACACTTCAAGAGAACTGATCTATTCGAGAGCAGGTTTCTTACACAACAATAAACAACTGTCCCTGCTGTAATCATCTCATTAGATCCTCTTTACTGACACCTTTCGCCTCACTATTGATAGTCAATCCCAAGAGGGACGAACAAGGCTACCCTTGGCAGACTTGAGACCATGTGCGACCCCCTCTTCCCCCCGATCACCACAACATAATTAGAATCTTATTATTTTCTTTATGTTACTCTAGTAGTTTGCACCTATATACACAATCTGAGGTGTGTAATGTATCAGGAAATGCCCTAAATAGTAGATAAATTGAATACAATAATGAATGCTAGAAGCCATGGTTTTATACATGGGTTGATTTATCCCAAACCCTTGGTTAGATTTTCACCAAAAACGACAAATAAATGCAAATCGGTGGAGCTATAGCGGATAGCTCACTTCACTCTTTCGATAGGTCAAATCACACGATTATGTTTTATTTGTTTGTACACTTTGATAATACTTGCAAGATCGTCTGTACAGGATCCTACTATACGAGCGCGCAATTAAAGTGTCCCCAAGCCAATACATGTTTCCCTGTCTGTCCCCTAGACAGGCGCGGGGCCCCTTAATTCACGGGGTGCTGTGCTGGTGCTCCATTCTCACACTCCTGGGCACGATATGTCACATTTATGCTGATTAATCCTTTGAGAAATTAAACTTCACTTATGATCTACATATGATTCCAGGACTGCGTGTGGTTCTATCCGTGTCCACATGATGCGTTCAATACAGAACTGATTGGCATTTTATTATTCGAGCCATGTTTGGTATAGGCCTACCTGTTTTTCAAGTCAAGTTCTTTTCTTAAACAAATATTTTGTATGTATCTCTGAAGTAGGGATGTAGAATGAATTATTTCAACACCTACCCTCTCAGGTATATTTATTTATCATTTAATATGTTCATAATATTTCTATAATACTATATAAATGCTTATAAACTGATATTTGGAGATAATTTTGTTTGCAAGACAGGCTGACGGGCAGCAATTGAATACAACTTTGATTGATTGTCTTTGGAGAGATTAATGTACTTTTGTTGCTAATATATTTGTTGTATATAGACTGGCGAGTCATACAGCTGTACCTAATTTGTTTACATGGCAAATGGTGCCAAAATTGGTCAAAGTGATGTTTATGTTTATCAAGCCAGGCCTGCTGTCGGCATTTTAGTAAGTCATTTGTGTATGCATGTTTAATCGTCTAAAGCTCCTTGACTCTTTGTTAGCATAGCATGTGATGTATATGTTTATAATCAATAGCTTATTTTCTCCTAGCTTACATAACATGTAGTATATATTTTAAAACGATTACCTTATTACATTTTAATTACAATTCCGTGATTTTTCTCAAACATGAACTCAATATTTTTACCACAGTAGGACTCGTTTTGAACCAAAGTAATTCAAAGATTAAATGATAATGACATTTCCAGAGGCCATGTATACTGTTTAGGATCGAGTGAAGTGTTGCAATTTTGTTGTACATTTCATCGCCATTATTTGATTTTCAATATTGATTGACTTAATTTGACGATTACAGTAAAATAAGTAAAATAGATTACACAAGAAATTCAAATTGAAAAAAAAAGTTGAGATTTTAATTCCTCACAAATAAATATTATATTTTTAAAATGATTCCAAGAATTGTTAAACTGCCTTGAGGTTAAGTTTGAGAGACCGGTAGAGTGTCGTGATCGTGTCATGCTAAACAGAGCAGCCAGACCAAGGAATGAAACATCTTCTTCCTCGCTGCTGTCCTTCACAGCTCCGTCACGTGGGCCGACCATTAGCAAGGAGGAGAGAGAGAGAGAGAGAGAGAGAGACATATTAGCGGATCAGAAGTAACGGAACAGTGGGTGACGTCACAGTTCCCGTACCAACAGCAACCTGGCCCAGGATAACCTTGGATATCCTTCTCCTGGCCACAACTAGGCCAGGTGTGAGCTGCTTCAATTCTTTCACAACTCAGCCTGAGAGGCGCAGCTCGACGCTCGACATACTTCCAACTTGGTTTTAATTCATTTAAATTGATTGAAATATTAGTTGATATTATATTGACAGTTCGGTTTTGATTGGTGATAGTATTGGATGAGTAATTTAGACGAATATAATCCTCATCGAGGTCTACGTAGGTACATTTAAGGTTGGACTAAAACGCGTTACTTGAAATAGTATCGTGACAAAACTAACACGTGCATATTTACTCAGATAATCTAACATTAAAAACGTATCTTATACATTATGAAATTAGCGTAGCGTCAAGGTAGAATATGATGATGGAAGTCCACCCAAACCTTCTATTGGACATCTAAGAAAATAAATACCAAAATATTATACAGTTCTACTATTCTAAAAAAAATAAAATTCACATAAATTTTTCTGGTATAGAAAAATTATGTATATATTTCCCTTGCTTCAATTTGTTGCAAATATTTTAAATTTCTCATATCAAGAGAAAGTATTGCGATCTTTAAAAGAATCGGTCTCGATATTATAACACATTTTTAAGTTTCATGTGAACACGACCCCCAAAAAGTGGATTTTTCATTTCTGTATATTCCCATAAATTGTCCGTCTGTATATCTGTCTTCCCCTGGCCAAGGATACAAAGTTGTTGGATGTATTTAGTTCAAACTTGATATTAAGATTTTATTGATTTATACCACAACAATTTTTTCATATTAGTCCTTCAATTAAGGGTAGTTTATTGATGAGTAGTTTTTGAAAATTCGAAATATATATATAAGCATGATATGCGCATTCGTACGATTGTAACTGTACAATTGGCAGCATAAAGTCTTTCTGAGTCGAAGGTTGCTGCGTTGTCTGATAGCTTGTGATATTAATTGTAGGAGAAGATTTCCACACTCTGTCCTAAAATATGAGTGAAGAATGAACTTGAGTACGGGGCGATTCCTGGATATCTCAGTGGCCAGAGCATTGGCATTGGCGCTTTTTGATATAGATAACACAAGTCTAGTTACGTCAGACAATTTAGGCCTGTACCATTTACTGTACATTTACATTAAAGTTAATTACGTTGAGATAAGTTGAGTAAAATTGTTTGAAGTTAGTCAATCACAAAAATACGAATATCATCATTAACTTCCTAGAGCACATTGCAGATTCTGCTATTTAAACTTTAAATATACTGGAACGTTAGTGAAGAAGATTTCAGTGTTTGAATCTCGGCAGTAACAAGTCACAAGTTTTAAAAGTTCTGTTAGATACCTGCAATGTAGCGCAATCACTTTTCATAATTGATTTTAACAGAAATATAAATATCTTTAAAATCTTAAATGTGCGGTAAAAAAATTATTCTTAAAAAACTATATATTTATTTTATATATATTAATGATTTGTGACATGATATTGATCAATTATTAGATATGACTGAATGAATTTTATTTAATAGATCTAGTGCTGGGCGCCAACTACCAACCCCTCTTATTTTCGGAAGTAGGTAGATATTTATTAAAAATAAAGTAAATCCCCAGAAACTGCTCAGCATTGATACGAAAAACCCTTCTCTTAGGACCCATGAACTTTACCTAAAGTATTTTTAAAATAATTGTTGGACAGTTACCAAAGGACTCCCTGGAGCAGATTATTCTTTCTAGCTTGGACATCCAACCAACAGAACATATTTATACAATGCTACAATGCTAAAATCTACCATGTACATTAATATGATAAATAAACCAATGACAGCATAAAATGTATCCATATATATATATATTGTAATCATTGTGAGGGGAAAAACATCTTTAAATAAAGAAATCTTATTTAATAAAGCTGTCTCCTATGATACACAATTAATATAAGTATTGTGAAGCAACACTTGAAATATAATGACAAATCAGAAAATAAAATTATGAATTGTTACAGAAATATTCCTTGAAATGAAATGATAACATAACAGTTTTAAATTAGGTTTTATATCGGATTAAAATATTGAGTTCCTTAGAAAATAAAATATAACTTGATACTTCTAATAGTTGGATGATGATGGATGAATTATTTTGTCTCGCTCAATAAAGTAGGTTGGTGATTTCAGGCGGCGGTAACAATTATATAATCTAGGTTTTATACCTTACATATTCTTCTTTAAACTATCTCCTGTCCTTCCTTGAAGGTTTTTTCTTACGTCAATACTACTCTGGGTAAAATGTCACCCACAGATTGTTTTAAATTTAAATTAAAGCAATTAGTTACACTGTACATGTTGCGAGTCATAGTAGTAATAATAATATAAGAGAAAAATGTTAGTCCAAATTAAAGTTAAAAAAAATCATGTTCTTAAAAACGTATAAATATACTGTCATGTTTTTTTTTAAAGTGTTACCTCAAAAGTTTTAGAGAACGTTAACAAATGAAATGATATAAGATTTAAGGTTATAAAACACAAAGTTCAGTTATCTTTCATTTGCCACTTGGAACAAGAAGAACCAGTAATGCTGCGATTGTCATTGCAAACCAAGTTTCTGCATTTCTGACTGAATACTGCTTACTTCTTGTCGAGCTTAGTCGGGCAGAGTTTGCATCTTCCTTGCTTAGCTGGTGGACGATATTTGTTATTTGTTGCCATATTGGTCATTTCATTTTTCGAACACTTCTTATTTCATTTGCAACTGAGGTTTTCATTTAAGGGATATGAAGACGTTGTTGCATGAAAGGCTTAAATAATGCCATACCTAAATCCATCAATAATTTGAATAGGTCACGTTTCTTCTGTCTCTTTGAGGTATCAGGTTATTGGTAGAAACCATAGAGGAGTTTATCCCACTAGCATCAAGCATGCCAAAAAATACCCGAAGTGGCCATCAACGGGTTTTTCTGCTGTAAGTAAAACAATAGCACATTTGGTAGAATGTGTCAACTCCTCCTTTCATTGAGCTGTAGAACTCAATTACCTTCGACTTTTTTGTTTCAGTAGATATGACCTTTCCTACATGCATTGTTGACATTAATATAACAATTTCCCCCCTTTTAGGATAGTAGGACATGAAGTGTAGCATATCATGGGAGTTGAACCAAAACATAGATGTGTTGAGCTTACGTCGGTTTGTTTGAATCATTTCAATTGAAATTTATCTTATTTTTTTCTTAGTGTCCCAACCATGGTCAACTTCTTTTGTTGGATCGATTTGAATAAAGGTATAGATGTAAACCTGTTGTCTGCATTCACGTTGTGGTTTGTCCCCTGAGTACATTCAGTCAAATTAAGTACAAAAGAATCCGTCAACTGTATCTATCCATTGAGTGTTGCCTTACAAATGTAAAGCATCCCTGACATGAAGTAGAATGTGTGAGAATCATAAGAGCATAACGATCTTTATTCCGTATTGGTCAGGTTTGTTAGGAATATAAGTTTGGAACTGGCATTTATCCCAGAAGCTGCTCATCTATGGTGCAATGTTCTGAAGGAGAATGATATTGTTTTCAGTTATCGACCAACTGGCACTTATCCCAGAAGATGCTCATCTATGGTGCTATGTTCTGAAGGAGAATAATATTGTTTTCAGTTATCGACCAACTGGCATTTATCCCAGAAGCTGCTCATCTATGGTGCAATGTTCTGAAGGAGAATGATATTGTTTTCAGTTATCGACCAACATGGCACTTATCCCAGAAGCTGCTCATCTATGGTGCAATGTTCTGAAGGAGAATAATATTGTTTTCAGTTATCGACCAACTGGCACTTATCCAAGAAGCTGCTCATCTATGGTGCAATGTTCCAAAAAAGAATAATATTGTTTGCAGTTATCGACCAACTGAAACCACAACTGAAGAATGGGAACAAAGTGGTCTTCTTTGCTACGCAACGATTTGTCATCAAAACTTAGACACTGCAACAAAATTCTATACTTTGGAGAGGTATCGCTGCCCTGTACACAGTTGGTCCTGTAATAGACTCCCATAATCTTATTGCTTGCATGTGGTTATCTTTCGTAGCAGCACACACGAATAATATACCTAACAAAGCTCTGATTTCTAAAACTCTAGTAGGATAACACTATATGGATAACTTGCATATATATGACTTTAAATCTCTTGATTATAAATTTACAAATATCTGTGATCATTAAATCAGTGAAAAATAGCTCCTGTAGCTCGAGAGGGGAAGTTGGTTGTTTGGCTTTGCCTTTAGAACTTGGCATTTCTTCTACAGTATTTCTTTGTTGTGTTTTCAATACATTTTTTGGATCAGTAGATGGCTATTTATACCCATATTCACCCTTAAAAGTATTTTTTTAAGGAATAAGGAACAATTCACTTTCTGAAGTCGTAGCCAAAACATTATCTATATCTAAACTGTTCTTTTTTGCTGCAAGAGAAATATTGTCGTCACTTCCAGAGTCCTCATTTTCAGAGCTTGGTACATATTCTGCATCATCTTCACTATCCACATTCTGTTCATCATCCATCACGTCATATACCTCTAACACATCAATCTCACATTCACCAGGATCATCATTTTCACTGTCCCGAAAATCATAAAAGTTTTCAAAAGGTTAATTTAAAGCATCTAATATAGCTTAATCTGTTATTAATTTAACCATATTAAATTTTTAAATATTCTATTAAAAGTAACACACTTATAAATAAAATCAACTGCACAAAAAAACTGTAAGAAAAGTTAGGTAAACAGTACTGTGGGCGAATATTCACCCAGGGAAGCTTCTGAGCACAGAACGTAATAATCGGACTGTACGTCTGACATAGTCTATGGTTAGAACTGTACTAAAGAGGAGAATGCACTGACACACACAGTCCGGGCAAGTGCTGCCACTTAGTGGTACACACTAGAACTAGTGCTTGGGTGAAAATTCACCAAGGGTAGCATTCCAGGGTTAAAGAAGTTTTTGCTTTTAAAATGATGTTAAGATTCGGATGGATACCTACTATATAAGAACTATAAAGTTGTTTACTCTATTGATTAGAAAATACGCATAGTAACAACATGCGGTATTTTGTGTTATATTAAACTTGTACATTTAAAATGAACTATATAAATTAACAAATTTAAAAATTAATATTTACTTTTTTACAATAAGACGTACTTTCCATTAAATTTAAATTAAAACTAACATGAAATACAAATTTATAGTTTTTAAGTTATCATATTATTATTATTATTATTATAGAGAATAAGCTAATGTTCTATCATACACGACGAATATTTATAATACAATAATTTTAACAAAGTTTGATATTTTATAATTAAATCATGTCTAAACTGTTGAAAAAGTTCAGTAGCTTCCTGGTAGATTGCTCTGTCTTTGGAAGTACCTCTCTCTCTCTCCTCCCCAACAGATTTTTGACATTCACTATATTTCCACTTTTTTTTCTCTGTAAACCCCGCTACTCCCCCTTTCCTTACCCTATTTATTTTCTGTTCAGGTAAAACCCTTCACTCGACATTAATTGTCTGTCTCCTCCAAACCTGAGCTATTGAAAATATTCACTGTGATGTATTTATATGATCTATGTTAAAAGTTTTTTTAATAAAGTAAACGTGATTTTGTTTACCATATAAATAATTGGCATAAACAGTGTTTCCTTGATTAGATAAACCCTTTTTGTATAACGTTGGTTTTCTAAGAAGAAAGAGGTGAAAAGGATTTCTCTAAATAGTTTTATTCATGTTTTATAGACGAACAAGACCTTTTCCCACTTGTAGCAGAATTAATATTGAAGATATTAAGATTTATTGGTGCATCCAGGAGTTTACTTAGGGGAGGGTGGGCATGTGTGTCAGCTATTATGTATACCTCCTGAAAATATTCATCAAATTATTTTAGTTTAAGACATATTTTTTTCTTTAGAGAAATTACACACACACACACACATGTATATACAGGTTGTTAAAAGAGGGTGTTCAGAAACTATGGATCTTGTTGTACACATTAATATGTGTAGAATGATTTAAATGATGTTACATGACCTCTAGTTGTATTGATACGTCGGTAAACTCCAATAATAATAAGAAAATAAAAGTTTCTTAGAAATTATAGGTCCACAAACCTGCTCACATAGAGGTAAAGGCAATTTTGTATTTTAGTAATAAAAAGTAAATGGAACGCTGCACCACCCAGACTTCTCTCGCTTTTATCTTGAAATAGACATTTAGTAAATACTCGCTAGAGTAGGCTAAAACCCAGAATACTAGGCCGAAAAGGGTTAATCGGTGGTGGGAGGTAATACCTTGTAGACGCGCGAAGGTGCGGGGGTGTTGTTCCCGCGGTGGTGGGGGTATAATTCCGTAGTATATCACAATACTGAGGCAGCGAGGGGAAATTTACTTTGGTGGCTCGCGGGTTGAAAGGGGTATCCCTCCTGGTAGTGCATCAGAATACTGGGGCATCGAGGGGAAGGGTTGTACGTATCTCTTATACATGGTTCATGTACTGGGGCAGTGAGGGGAACATGCCGATGGATGTAGGGAGAGGGAACGAGTTAGACGTCGGGGGAAGTCTTCGTGTTCACCGCTCACGATTTAGACATCGTGTTCACCGATACGGCGTGTTCACCGCTCTCTCTCTCTATCATACTCGTAGATGATTTGGGAGGGAAAACATACATATCTTACAGGATACTTTTTTTATTTCTCTCGTGAGCTCGTCAAGAGGGTGGTAGAGTCTCACATGGCCTTTCTTCTTCACCCTCCCGAGACTTTAGCTTAGGGTCGCATGACAGGTGATAGATTTCTTCCGGTCGCTTGAACTCCTCTAGCTGTGAGTGTGATTTTTACTCGGGATGTTCACATCTGTTTGCTTTATCTGCAAGGGGAGGAAGTTATAAACAAGTCGTTGATGTTCACATCCGTGAGAGGTAAGCTTTCAAACTTACCAGCGATTTGAACAGTCTATGAGAATATCATGGTTTCTCACGCTCTGCAGAGTGTAGGAGTCAAGAGGGGATTTTTTTTAAAAAATAGTTTTTTTATAATGCATGTCTCTCAACTCCCACGTTCAACGGAGGCTGGACTAAGAGCTCCTCCTACACTTCTTGAAATGCTTCACGCCACGCCCTCCCCCCTGTAGTTTACCCAATCCTTGCAGAGTGTAGGAGTCAAGAGGGGATTTAAAAAAAATAGTTTTTTTATAATGCATGTCTCCCGACTTCCCGCGCTCAGCGGAGGCTGGACTAAGAGCTCCTACTACACTTCTTGAAATGCTTCACGCCACGCCCTCTGTAGTTTGCCCAATCCTTTACTTCTTTCTATATATTGAGTTAACCCTTTAAAGAT
>CABFOV010009504.1:0-19231 GCA_902141375.1 Timema poppense
TTTTACTTTTATTTAGAACATCAATTGCCTTTATAACTATTATTGTGAATATGTTTAGAATTTGCTATTAAAGATAAGTAAATGTAAACAGAATACATAATTTGATCAAATGGCGACTCTTTCTCTTTGATGCTTTGATTTTAACTTAAAATAAAAGCTACCTTAATTAATATATTTGTTGTAAGATGTATATAACAAACCGTAACGATGGTCCTTAGAAAGATAAAGTTGAACCTTAAGAGTAAAATTAAAGAACAATTAAAACAATATACAAGATTTGTCAAGTGTACAGTTTAATAATTAAATTTGAAAAATCATAGAACATAAGAATACAAATTACTTTGCTAAGTTTATTAATAGAACAATGACAAATAGTTTGTTTTTTGAAAAATGTATTTATTTGAGGTATTTAACATCCACTTTCTGAACCGACTGATTATATCAGCACTCGATACATTCTATTAGAGAGAGCAAAAGAGCCGACAAATTTTGCCGGGAAAGGTATCTCCACATAACTTCCAGGGTTCTCTTACATGCCACAATCGACACGAGACTGATGGATTTAATTCCCCTCCGAAGGAAGTTGTGCTACGGATTCTTATAGCTCAAAAAAAAAACTATCCGTCGACCCCTCGCTGGGTTTGAACCCACGAACATTGAGGCGAGCACTTTACTCGAAAAACACCGAGGTCAACTTCCTTGGGAAAAAATACCTATACTAAACCAGATGAGGAGGATGATCAGATAGTTGTAATCCACAAATTACGAGACTGAAGGAGGCGGGTTCAAGCCCCCTCGAACCTCGTGGCTACACCGGACTACGTATTTACTGAAAGAGACTTTGTGTACAGAGCAATCTGTTGCCACGCAGTCAATCTATTTATGGAATGTTCTCTACGGACACTATGGATACAGAATATGTAGGCAAAGCTTAAGGCGAGCACCTCGGTAAGCAAGACATTTCAACCTAGACGTTTAGCTTTAAAGCAATGTTTAATTCTACGAAGAGTTATTTCAAATTGTGGTTCACGCCAAAATAAACTAGAAAGATTCCTTAACAACCGTATAGTTGAATTTGATTAATAGAGAAAAATGTGTTAAGATGTGATATTGGCTCATTTTCAACGACTTTTAATCATATTTGTGGAGTTACGAGACTAAGCTTGATGAAAAAGGGCTCTAGATTCAGCCTCCTAACAAATACAGTAATTACTTGATAGCTTCACAACAGAAAATATGATATTTTAAAACTAGCTCTTGACCTTGAGATAGTAAGTTTCATAGTTTTATTTCCTTTCTTTCTTATTTACATTCCAGAGGGTGGTTGTAAGTGAAGGACAAAAGGGAGTGTAAGCTTAGACAGAATAAAGAAGTAGCTCCAGAAAACGACACAGACCATTGTATTTTAACCCGTGTGGCCTGATAACGATTGATATTTTCTCGCTTACCAAAGCGGTCGCCTTAACATTTTCGAGAATAGTTACACAGCCCAACAAAATATGTCCCCCTTTTCCGCTCCCTCGGCCGCCGAAACTTAAAACTGTCCGTAAGCGATGATCCAATGAAGAAGGACTGTAAAGATAGAAACAATGAAACCGCGGCAAAGGATTTCAAAGGCTAGTTCCTTTATTTGTGGTCATCTTCTGTTTCATGGTAGCACGGGTCAACTATTTCCACTTCGGAGGTCAAGTATTCCGGATGGGAGGGAAAAAGAAGTTTTCTTTTGATGGTGTAGCGGAAATTCTTGGATGGTTCTCAACTATAATATGAACACGTGACTGCACTGTTGAAGAGGGTTGGAGAGTAGGGGAATAGGATCGGACCAGTTTGGTGGCCGTCGGCAGCTGACCTTTTGAACTTGCTAGTGCGTGGTGAAAGATATATTTTTGGAGTGTTATTATTATTACTATACCATTTTGATAGGTAGAAAATATACTAAAATAAGCTCTCCAGTGTGTGTATGAATGGATATAAGATGCAAATATTAATTCAGATCATTTTTTCATATATATTTATTATTATTTTATTTATTTGAGGTATTTAACGTGCACTTTTTGAGCAGACTATTTATATCAGCACACGAAAATTTCAACGAGCGAAAGCGAAAGAACCAACCAATTTTGCCAGGAAATGTATTTTCACATAACTTTCTTTTACATGCCACAATCAACATGGTACCGACGGCTTTACTTCCCTTCTTAAGGAGGTTGTGATAAGGAATTTTGTATCGCTCAAGAAAAATACATCAATCCCAGCTGGGTTTGAACCCACGAAAATCATGTCCTGAGGCAAGTAATTTACCTCAAGACCACTGAGATCGACTATATATACATATATATTATAGAATATGTATTTGAAGGGAGAGAGTAGAGGTCTATATGGATAAACCATAAAACTTTCCTGGTAAAATATTCTATTTCAAAAATAAGCCTACAAAAATGTATCAATTGATGAATTATAACGTTTAATTAATCTACTAATAAAAATATACCCAACTTACCAAACAAAGTACATTTTGATGTATAGGAGGATCCAAAGGAGAGCTAGAGGGGGAGGGTTGTTAAACCCATCAATACCGCAAATAATTTCTAATATAATAGTATTAAATTATGAGAACTAAAACTAAAATCCAATGTTTTGAGGATGAGTCTAATGTATAGGTTAAATTTTAAGAAGTAACTGCTATAAAGCTAACAATGCACGTAAAATCACTAACTGGAATAAAAAGTGCAGAAATAATAGATTATATACATTGAATGCTAAGCCTCATTGAACTCTCCCGTTGCAGCAACAAAGTAAATGTATGTTCCTGGTGAATATATCTCGTGTCTAGGTGCTCATTCTTAACTTGATTGATTGGGGTATCAGTGTTGTTCCTGGTGAATATATCTCGTGTCTAGGTGCTCATGCTTAACTTGATCGATTGGGGTATCAGGGCTGTTCCTGGTAATGATACCCGTATAACCAGCTGCTTTTCCTTCAATTTTCTCTACCCACTATGGCTGTATGCATATATACTAATTACATTAAGGTATTAAGGATTAGGTTTGCATTTCTGATGTTTCGTTGAGAGGGAGTGGTAAACCCTCACTTGGTAAGTTCTACCCGGACGGTATTAGATCCCCGACCTTCCCGCCGTAGACAAAATTAGACTAAAAGAGATGGACATTCAAACCGTGCCCCTGCGTTTGTAAATCAGTTCATGTTGCCTTTTAATAAGTATATAATTTAAAATTATAATAATACAAAATATGTTATATTTATGGTCCGGACTAGAGGGTTGGCTAACTTGCTATTAGAGAACTAGTGACTGGGAAAGTATCGTTTCATAAGCAATCATGTCGCTTTCGGATACATACGCTAGAAAGTCTTTCAACGTGTTCTTTAGGTAGGTTGGCATACATAGGCCTATTATTATTTTTGGAAATATTTTAAAGTTTTGCGTAAAGCCTATGGGTGTTTGCATCCATATTATTTATATTAATAAAGATTGGTTAATATTTTAAGAAAACATTTATGTTTGTTTTTAAACTTTTATCTATATTTGAAACTTATATCACTTGTCACAAATGCCATAGCACAAAAATAAAATTAGTTTGAATGGAAAAAATTTGTATGTGTAGTTACGGTTTTTTACGCAGTGCTGCTGCAATATAGTAGGTGGGGGAACCACCAAATATTTTCTGTTAGCTATGGTGATGAAGTAATTTTGATATTTACTGTAAGGAAAAATGACAGTTACTTTGATGTAAAAGATGAGGTTGTTATTATCATGTAGTAGTTCAGTTAGATACTTTAGTGGAGTAGTTCTGCTAGTTAATTTCTTGAAATAGTTTCGTTTGCTTATTTCTTAAAGTAGTTCTATTAGCTATTTTCTTGAATTAGTTCAATTATTTGCTTGATTGAAATAGTTCATTTAGCTAGTTCCTTGAAGTGGTAAAATAGTCATTTTCTTGGAATATTTCCATAAATTCATTTCTTGAAGTAGTTCCTCTATTTTCTTTCTTGAATAAGTTACGTTAGTTAATGTCAAAGTAATTACAGTTGTTTGATTAATTCCACTATTTAATGTTCAAGTAGTTTCACGAGTGACTGTATCGAAGTAGTTTTGCTAGCTATCGCTATGAAGTAGTTCTGGTAATCCCTTTATTGACTTATTGATCTCATGTCCTCTCTACAAGAACTTAGAGAGCCCCTCTTAGGACAGCTAAGTTTGTTTCTCAAGAATACACAAATTAGGATACATTCTACAATACAAACTAAACATATTATAACTAAATCATATTCGTGACATTATAATAAAAAGCTATGCATCATTTTAAATAAATACTTAATATTAACCAGCATTTAGAAAGTGTTGTTTGTTAAAAAACAGAGTGTAAGAGTGAAATGATTGTACTGTTTGTTGATATCAAGATGCGCGTGCTGTGCGCGAGTCTCTCAACTAATAAACAACCTATCTTTAGTAAGAGATGGGCTGCACAGCACCCTAGCGTGTGATAACGATCATCTACTGGCGCAGCTGTCCCGCCGAGGAGCACTATCCTGCGCGCTACTAGCGGGACTGTTACAAACATTGCAATACTTCAGGGGGAGATAGTCATCTAGTATGGATCAGTACGAATGGCAGCAGTCTTCTGTCAGAATTATTTGTAAAGTAAATATTACCGTGCACCGCACATACTTTCTCTTTTATCCTAAGGTGAGGATGGATATAGGGAGCGTGAGGAAAGACCAGTGTGTTTACAATGCTTTCAATAAAACAACTTTTGGGCCAAAATAAGTCAAATATCACTTCACTACAAACGTAGAGTTTAATTTTCTTCACATATTGATATCAAAAGTTGTTGAATATCTGTTATGAGCATAGCGGCATTAGAGGACAAAATGCTTTAGAGAAAAACAAATGTCATTAATTCCGAACACCTTTTACAGATATTCAAGAAATATTTAGTTCACCATGTGAAAAAAATTAAACCCTAAATATCAAATTCTCCATTCCCGTGTTTAGTTGTAATATTTAAATCTAGAGAATATAATATTAGTTTTATGTTGGTTAGGTTAGTCCTCACGGCCTACCCAAATATTTATATTTTCAACGCCAGGATCAGCTATTAAGTGTTAAATGTAATGAATGAGGCTAAGTTGATAGTTGTTGGCTAATATGGCCTAGTAGAATAATACAGGGCGTTGAGAAACCTCTGGAGAGGGAGGGGAAATCAAACGGAGGTTAGTCAGAGAGGGTGTGTGTATCGGTCAGAAGGAGGAGGGGAAGGGGTAACCCCCCCCTCCCGCCGCTTATTTATCTCTCTCCTATTTACCTTTAATAACTCTACTAAAACTGAGTTCTTCTATTTTCTAGCCAAGCAACACCATACTGTGCCTCTCCTAAAAAAAATAATTCATATGACATTTCATTTCCTATAAATTATACCGTAACTTGTCATTAGCACATTAGTAGTTAAATTCTTATCTCTCTCAATCTCTTCCATTTTATCTCTATCTTATGTACTTCTCCTAAAAAGATTTTAAATGTATACAAGAAAGAAGACTTGTACCAAATCGTGAGGTAAAAATCACACAATTTAAAATAAAATTTCAAATTGGTATAAGTAAAAAAATGCTTATTTTTTCATCAGTGTGTGTGTGTCCGTATTTTTTTCTTAAAAGTTTAATAAACTCGAGAAAGGGTGCTATTTTGAGACCAGATTTGGTATTTTTCTTGTAACCTTTTACCAGTATTACAAAAACCATTAATTTATTTAAAAGGTTCACGTTACAGGTTATTTCAGAAATATTCAGTGTTTGTTGTATTTTCTAAAAATGTGACATTCACTTATTTAAGGCATTTATACACAGTTTGCACAAACTTGCTGCATTTCACCAAATCAGGTTTATTTTGTTCATTTTGGCTATACGACATTTACTCTAATAACTAAATTATTTATTATAAATATAGTGTAAAACATAAAAATTTAGCAGCTTTAGTAAAATGCTGTAAATAAAGGCCTACTTATGCGAAAAATGTTTTACATTTATGTAAGTGGCGACATTTTGTTCACATAAATATACACGCACACATACGCTTAACGAGATCGAAGTTCGAATCTCGGTCGGGTGAACTTGAGGTGGTTTTTCCTAAATGGTTTTCCACTCTCCCTCCACGCAAATGTGGGTTCCCTTCCTCTAATTCAGCCTTCCCAATTCCCAATCCATTAGCGTGATTAGTACTTAAAGCGTATAACCCTAACGGGTAGTAAGACGCGGTGCTAAATAATAATAATAATAATAATAATAATAATAACATATGCTTAACGCCTACGGACATAAGTCACATTGCCTTTTTATTATGTATAAAACATGAAGTATTATCAGTACATTTGTACGAATATTTCCTCTCGTAAAAGAATAAAATAAGCTCGTAATATATTTATAACTTGTAACAGCTACAATTGATGTTATGAATGTACTAATTAAAAGACTACATTTAACATACCTTCATCTAATGTACGATTGCTGCACATGTTTCTGCTATAATAATGCCCAATGCTTGAGGAGAAATTTCTACCGAGAACTTTAAGTCTTCACGTGACCTTCCAATTACATGGTATCGTAATGTAACGACCAACCTTTCACTAGCAGGTATTGTCTTTCTCGTAGTTGTATCTTGTATTCGTACATGTGGTTTCATGAATAAATATTCATCTTGAGGTAGTCATGGCTGTTGTCCTGCAGCTCTTTCGGTAACCACGTATGAAAGACTTCGTCACATTGCAAGAGACAATATTTGGTCCAGTCCATCCCTCGGTTTACTTTTGGATTTGTTAAGAAGCATTGAACCACTATAGCAGCTGAAACCTTAATTTTTTTTTACCCACTCGGTTGTTAAAAAAAATACTTTTTTTAAAATTATAAACTTTAGCTTTTTTGAACCAAGAATCAAATATCGAAAGCTATTATCTATGCTTTTAGTGAGGATTACTCCATCTAAATATCATATTCTGAAAATTTAAAAATGAAACCCCGGACCTCCCACTTAGCACGTCAATGCTCTTACCACTGAGCTATCCAGGAATAAATAATCCCGTGCACAGGATAATTCTTCACTCATATTTTAAGGCAGAGTCTATGGTGGACGTGCTACAACTGTGTGATTTTATTAAGATCACGAGCTATCAGATAGCACAGCCACCTTCGACTCTGAGTTGGCTTATTGCTGCCACATGTACAATTATTATAATTGTAAGGGATTTCATATTTAATAATCAAATAGCCGAAGCTATTAGTTATGCTTTAGAGAGGATTACTTCATCTAGAATTATATTCTGAAAATTGAAAAATTACACCTGGACATAGACTCTGCCTTAAAATATGCGTGAAGAATGACCCCGGATATGGGACGATTCCTGGATAGCTCAGTGGTTAGAGCATTGGCGTATTAAGCCAAAGGTCCCGGTTTTGACTCCTGTGTCCAGATGTCATTTTTCAATTTTCAGAATCTGTTTTTTAACCAAGCTTAGCACAATTTTAAAACTGGCACACATAAAGCACTATTTTGATAGCTCGCAGACAACCACTCTCTAATCTCTGTGGCTATTATTGTAGGCTACTGATCTCCAGAGAACGTGGTTTTTGTGTGTGTGTTTGTACAGTCTGATATCAAACCAATTAGCTGTAAGTGACCGTTGTTGAAACTAAGTTTAAGCGTGTATAGGAAACTTAAATATAATACGGTAAATGGCTCACGAAACAATTTGACTTTTGATCCCCCCCCCCTACCCACTTTCACTCGTAAAATGCGCAAGTTCTCAAACTTACATGTCTCTGTCTTTTCCTTAAATGGGGTGGCCGAGGCTTCCTGACTACACGACAGTCTGTATTTGAGTAAATGGGGAGTTTTTAACATCATGTTCAAATTTAAACGCGTGCATTAAGGGCACGCATTATTTATTTAGCACTTTCATCAATAGTATGATCTAAACAATAAATATTTATGTCTAAATATTACTAAGATTAAATAGGAATTGGTAACAGTTTATAGACCTACAGTTAACACCAAGAAAACTCTATCATAGTGCAAACTTCAACCTATATATTGATCTACAAACATATTAGCTGGTTAGTTTTAAAAATAAATTATGCTTATTAATGTATAAGGTATTGGTTCCAACTATATGATTCAATACTTTTTCAAATTGTTATAAATAATTCTCAAAACAATATTCAATTGGACTTAATAGATAGCTGTTAATGTTAGCATTTCTCCAAAGTTAACTATAGTATTTTACAGAGTAGGCTGGTACAATACTATTAGGTGTCAATCGTCAATGTTTAAAAATTATATGGACAATCTTCCTTTAACTTAGCAATTGATTATCTAAAGTTTTTAAAGACGTTAACACCAGAAACATTATAAAAAAGCTACAGAGATGTATAGTCCACTTCAGTTGTCGAATGGTCTAAGGTGCTATTCTCATTGGACTGCCGATAACGGGGAGATCAGGTTCGAGTCCCGGTCAGGTTTACTTAGGGTGTGTTTTAAGTAGATGGTTTTACATTGCACCTCCACGCCAATGCAGCTACACTTCCCTCTATCTAATACAATATCGTACCGCGCAAATAGGTAGCAAGACGTGACGTTAAAAATATCACAGTATTCCAAATTTTTGGGTAATACAAATACAAATTTTGAAAAATTAAATATATTTTATTGGTAGAAAACTCAAATTTAAAAGTGACTTGTGATAAGCTGTGATGATACCGATAGCCACATGGTTTAGTGGTATTCATGAGTGGTTTAAGGGATCAACCAGTAACCTAGTGGTACAGCCCATTGGTTCATCTAGTATACGAGTGGTACAGACTAGGGTCAATCAGTATCCGGGTGAGACGGAAGAGAATCTGATTCTTAATTAAGCCCTCAAGGGTATTACGATGCAATATTGAGGAGAATCACCAACATCATGACACCTGTCACATCTAAGGATGCCTGTAACAATCTCATCTCGATAGGGTGAATGTGAAACACAATAATGAACAGATACATTCACTGGCTGAGAATGCCTGTAACAATCTCATCTCGATGGGGTGAATGTGAAACACAATAATGATCAGATACATTCACTGGCTGAGAGTTTGGAGAATGATCAATCAAGCAGCAGACACGTATGTAAACTTTGTAGCCAGGAGAAAGAAGGTCCCAACAAGGGGAAATCAACGATGGATTCTTTAAGTACTAATTTGCTCAACTTAGGAGAGTATTTTGCATTACAGCTAACCTTGTATGCCGACTTGTACGACAATATGTTGAGAGGTATTCTATCAGCAAAGGTGACTGTTGGTTTTAAGAGACAGGTAGTTTGGTGTTGCGAAATATGGGAGTGACCTCATTATCCTCAGACGCAAAGCCTAAAGCTTATGTAGGCTTTATTGGAGCCCAAAGTTTCGTCTACACCTAATTATATTCGAAACCTACGAGGAAGAATAAACTATATTTTGTATTTACTTTAACGGGTGAACCTATTTATAAGTTCAAAAGATTAGGAATCGTTTCCAAGATGCTTATGAATTTGACAAAAAATATTTGTTTGTTGTTATAGATGCTTCTATTGAAGTGGTTGAAGATGACCCTATATTATTTATGCTGGAAAAACACTTCACAGTATCTTAAACTTTCACGTAGAGTTAGTTTTAGGTATGTCTAGATATCCTGTAAGCATAGAGGTGAGCAGGTCATTCGGGACAAGATAACGAGATCGTTTCAACTGTCGAATAATTGAGCGAGGTAGGGATCATACTGTAAACTATTTCTCATATCTGGTTCAAGTATATAGTCATGTCCATCGTCAAGGAGGAGATTGCTCGCTGACTTTAACGCTCTGCAAGATGACCTTTTACTAGAAGACATGTCAGTGTACAAGCTTTAAACGAGTTATTACAGAAACATAATACAATTAGTAGCACTACATGGTAATCTAACGGTATACTTGAGGTGGGGATGAAGGGGACGCGAGAAAAGGGCAGTGTTTCTGCAGTTTCTATAGAAAAACATTTTGTTGGACAAAATAAAAATGGCTTCACTATAAACATGGTGATATCAACAGTTCTTGAATATCTGTCAAGGGTATCCTAGAATTTAATAACAAATTTTTATCTTTATTTGAAAAGTTTGTCATTTACTGTCGCTATATTCATGACAGATATTCAACCACTGTTGATATCACCGTATGAAGAAGATTAAACTGAATTGATCTGCAGTAAGTTTTTGGACAAAGTTATCTATATATATAAAAAGAAAAGTCCTAACTCACTCACTGACTCATAAAATATAAAAATAAAAGTCCTAACTCACTCACTGACTCATAAAATATAAAAATAAAAGTCCTAACTCACTGACTGACTCATCAACGCCCAGCCCAAACCCTTGGACCTAGAAAGCTGACATTTTGTATAGAGGTTCTCTTTATGATTTAGACAAGGAATAAGGCCGGATTTTTCGAAATTCTCACGGGATAGGGAATAAAGAGGATTTATATTTTCGCTTTAAAGTTGCCTTATTTTCGTTTATTTAGATACATCAAATTTGGCATGTAAGTAGGTAATTATAATCACTAATAACTAATTTCAGGGTTTTACGAAATTCTCATGGGATAGGGAATAAAGAGGATTTATATTTTCGCCTTAAAATTGCCTTATTTATTATTAGCTCAACGCCCAGCCCAAACCCTTGGACCTAGAAAGTTGAAAATTTGCACAGAAATTCCCTTTATGATGTAGACAAGGAATAAGGTCGGATTTTTTTGAAATTTCCAAGGGATAGGGAATAAAGAGGATTTGTAATTGATGTTTAATTTCAAAGATATGAGCGAGCCGTGTGCAAATGCTAGTAGCATATAAACATAGATCTAACCTTCCTCGGATTAAAAAAAGTCATTTTTAACAGGGTCCGGACAGAACGTTCTAAGATAGTTGAGGATTGTTTTGAGGTTTTTGATGCTTTGGAGTACCACATTGAGAGGTTATTTCTCCCTCTAGTAGGCGGTGCCCTTAGCACATATAAACTCTGAACATTTCTAACATAAACCATGATTAATGTAGTGTCCTCTGGAGCTGAATACAAAGCATACTATTAAAAAAAAATGTAGCATCTTAACCTAGGAAAACTCTCCCTTAATTAATGTAATCCTCTACTTGAAGAGTTGACATGACGCTTTTTAATAGCGTTCATGTTTTAATGTCCTTGCAGGCACAAGCGAACCGACAACTTTATTACTTTGAAGCATTGTTTTTATTTGGCTCTTCAACATTACGTACTTTGTTCATTAAAACGCTGAAATATCTCCAGTACAGATCTGTTAGTCATAAAAGTCATGAAATGGTCCCGACGATAGTTTGAAGTCATCTGACAATTTTGTAGCTAACAATTAGGGTGCGTGTAGACTGCGGGGCGGTAAGACGTGAAGAAAGAACCAAACAATAAAATATAGTGCCTGCGATGAAATATTATGACTATTCGTTACAAGATAAGAGTACAAATACCTGCTCACTTAGTAAGAGGAAGATAGATCATATTAATTAACGTTTGTCTTATATTTGTTGATATTTACTTTCACGTGACCCTGTGATACAACCTTTTAAAGGTCGTAGCCATCCAATCATTTCGGGGAGGGGGGGGGGGTGAGCATATCCTCCAATTGCGCAATGATAGAATAAACTTCTAAATGATAAACAGTTCTAGAAACTATCTGAATTGTTTTTATGGCAACATACTCCCCTAACTACCGAAGGCTAGGAAAAATTCTAATTATTAAACACCTCTTGAAGCTCTCCAAAGTGCTTTTTATGGTAACACAGCCCCCTTAGTTTTGATATGGTTTGAACCATAAATAAAACCATATATATTTTGTTCATAAAATTTCAGGGGGGTTTAAACCCCCTAACCTCCCCGACTACGATTGTGGTAACACAGCCCCCTTAGTTTTGATATGGTTTGAACCATAAATAAAACCATATATATTATGTTCATAAAATTTCAGGGGGGTTTAAACCCCCTAACCTCCCCGACTACGGCCTTGCAGTCGGATAGATATTGCACATTTACACGAACACTATTAAACGTGGATCCTTTATGATTACACATTAATGGAGATAAAGAGTTTATATAAGTTTCTAATACAGAAGATTGTTGAAATATTAAATTATATTTGCATAAAAACTGTATTAAAAGGACCGTTTTTGACCATTCTAGAATGGCTTCACAGCTAAGCACTGTGCACAAATCTTCATTTTGTCATAATAGGGACATATTGTAGTAATTAACAAGAAACTTTGTCGCTATGTCCCCCATCGTCACCACGGAAAATGTCGAGTAATCGTTCAAAAACAAATGTACTACACACAATTCTGGAACATTTTGGTCTTTTATTTTCTCTTTACCTCCCATACGTCACGCGAGACTGGAATTTAGTTGGGCCTTCTCCTAAAGAGTAAGTACTGTGATCATCAAAAAATACAATTCAATATTTTGATTGGTGTTGATGTTTCATGAACCCCTGAACCTAAAAAGTTGTTTTCGCGATTTCTGTCTGTGTTACTAGCCGTCTGTAACTTGTTCTAGAGCCAAAACTGTTTTATTTATCGAGCTAAGACTTGGTATTTAAGGTTTCCAAAATATTTCCCATAAGGGTTTTAAAATTAAATATTTAGCACTAAAATTAAGGGTAGTTGACATAATGGTGAGAAGATTTTTTTTTAAAGATCATTTTATCGATATCCGCTCTAACGATTTTGATTAAAATCAGTATCCAGGCATTTTTTAACATTCCAAACAAAGTACGGCATCTAACTCTTCTGGTAACATGACTTATATGGTACTTTACATGTGCGAGTATTCTCAATATAGACCATATCTCCGCAACTCTTTGAGATACGAAATAACTTAATATTGCAAAGTTATAGGACTAATAAAAATGAAAATGAAATATATTTTAGTAAAACGAATAATTTCCGAGCTATAAGTAAATATATTTTTAAATGGAGGTCTGGAAAATAATCCAAACTATTTATTTTGTTGTTCATTGAAACATGTGTTTACATAAGATAAACATTGCTGGCGTGCTTACATTTCCATATTAAATTTAGGTATTTTTCAGCTATTTTATGATTTTGCATGTAAACTGTGTTTATTTAGTTTTTTTACTTTGATAATAAATTAAAATGGTTTCTTTTAATGTTCATTGCAACAATTATTCCAATTATTGATAAAGCCACTGTTAGCCTGCTTTCACTGGTGGCTTAAATAATATATATTTGTTCACTTATTTTATTGTTTTGCGTGTCAATGGTGTTTATTTGGTTTTGTTTATTTGATGGTAATTTTAAACTTTTTTTTTTGTTCACTGCAATAAATCCTCCTCGTAGAAGAGTAACTGTTATTGTACTCGCTTTTGTGTCTTAAATTTAGCTATGTTGTCAGTAATTTTATGCTGTTGCTTGTGAATTAGGTGTATTTATTTCGGTTTATTGTTAATAAATCAACAGTACAAATTTATTTGGTATGATAGGACACCTACTATAGAGCAATTATTCCAATTTACTTTAATTTTGTTTCTTAAAGAGTAAATCTATACCTAAATTGAAACTCTAAAGTTTGTATGCGCACTAGAATTTTGTGGAGTTTTCTTTTTTTCTGGGTAGTAGAGTAAGAATACCAAATAATCAGTTTTAGAATGTTTTTTGTTTGTTTATTGCCATTAAACTCAAAAGGTACTCATTGGATTCAGACGGGACTTCTTCGGTTGTACTCCTTATTTTTCAGGGAACCATTATGAGCTATATACCATCAGAATATCTTATAAGCGAGCTAAGTAATGTCGGAAAAACCTGGTGTAAGCAGTGAACATTCCTCACTGCTGGTATTGCGGGTACAGAAGATGGAAAGTGATATAGAAGGTGTGTGGAGGGGAAGGGAATAGGGGAAAGTCCGTGTTTATTCGTGAATCTTCGTACGTACAAAAAACACTGCTCTTGAAATAGTTTCATTCTTTTCTAACATTTTAAGTTGTCGAATGTGTTGATGTATTGTTTAATGCGAGCGAAGCCGCGGGCAAAAATTAGTTATAACAATAAATTTGCTACGTTGTCATACATTTCTAAATATGTTTACCCCCTATGGTGGCCGCATGGTCTAACGTGCTACTCTCGTGTTAGACCAGACTGTCGATTACGGGGAGCTAAAGGTTTGAATCTCAGTCGGGTGTACTGAGGGAGGCTTTTCAAAATTGGTTTTCCTATCTCGTTCAATGAAAATACGGGTACACTTCCTCTAAATATAGCCTACATAATCCCTAAAACTGTTAGCGTAATTAGTACATGAGCGTAGAGCACAATCAGGTAGTAAGACAGGGTGCAAAAAAAATTAGTTTATTTCAAACAAAAAAATATTATTATTATTATTATTATTATTATTATTATTATTATTATTATTATTATTATTATTATCACCGCGTCTTACTACCCGTTCGGGCTATACGCACTTACGCTAATTTGTAGTGGTAAGGTGATTGTGAGACGAAATGGAGGACCTACAGTTTAACGTGGAATCCGAACCACGATGGAGGCCTGGCATTCCCCACATTCACAAGATGTCTTGTCAGAGGTGAAGGAAGGGTTTGGTAATCAGAAAAATCTGTGACGGCACAGAAGTCTGACACCTTACCCCTAGACCGCCAGGTCACCGGGATAGTAGTAAGTCTTAAGATAAAACTGATTTATGTAGGTGGGTTGGTAGGACTTTAAATGTTATTTGATTTCTAGTACATCTCTTGAATTATAACTAACAAAACAGTCAGATCACGAGAAAAATGACTTAGGTTCTACTGTATTTGATAGTGTAAGCTGTTGCATCGCACCCTCTAGTTTGAAGGGTTGAGAAATGACACACTCTGACCCAGAAAGAAAGGGTTCACATTTGTCTATGAATTTTGATTAAAGTGTCAAACTATTCATTATAGTCACATGAAGTTAATGCACGCGATAATTATGAATACGAGTCATTATCAATCATAGCATGGTTCATAAGACTTCTTTGTAAAAAATACTATATAAAATGTGTTTAAATTAAAAGTTGTTTTTTTCTAAATTGATAAATATAAAGTGATAATATAAATTTATATACTTAGAAGGAAAGGATACAAAATTAGAACAGTTTTGTTGGTGAAAATGTGTCCTTGGAAAGTGTTCACCATTTGTATTATGTAATATAATAAGTTATTTATTTGAGTAAAGAACTTTTTTTAAACTACTTAAGTTTAACTAAGAAACCTTACTAAAATCCCTACTTTTTAGATGATATTTGTTTTTTTTAAGGTAAAATAACATTTATGGAATGTTTATTATCAAATTACTCCTTTGTTGGATAAACTAACCTTTTAATTAACACATAAACTATAGCTAAAGGGAATGTGGAGGAATGTACGCGCTGTAATATAGGTCTATGCGGTGTGGAATGGATGTGAGTATGTTTGGGTTGGAATTTATGTGGTGGAATATACATTTCTGATTATTCCATAAAGAGGTGTTTGGCCACGAGTTCCTTCTCGGGAATTGTAACAAGGTGTACTTGTGGTGCTCCGTTTAGAATGGTTGTAAATGTTTTCTCAAGAAGAACCAAAAAACAGATAGTAGGACACAGCAAAATGTTACGCTAAGCTAAGCAAGACTAAGCTAGACTAAGCTAACTTAACCTAACTTATCCTAACCCAACCCAAACTAACCTATGGCACAATATGATCTTAACCTAAACAATCCTAACCTAATATAAGGCAAAAGGATTAGTGGGGTCGAATTAGTATACACCCGCAGGTCAATGAACGTGGCCCAACTAAGCTATACAAAAAGTTTACAAAATAATTAATTCAATATTGTATTTATTTGGCAATTTTTGATGCAATTAATTGAAGGTTCATTGAAATAATATTTATTTCAATTTATAAACCTCAAGTACTTCTTACATTACAAATATGAAATCTTTGCATCATTTGGTTTTTCTAAAAATTGTTGCATTAGATGCCAAAATTTCAAACTTTAAGTAAACACTGCACTTAAAATATACATTTAATATATATTTAATACACTGGTCCAAGTTTGGTTTAAGAAGACCTACTGATATATATATAATATTATTAATTTTGGGCCATACACCCTTGAGTTAAGATTTGGCAACCTTAGAGAAAATACACGTTGTGTGGTGACCTATCTAGAACTTAAGAGAGGGTAAAGTAGTGAGGAAAAATTAATTTGCATAATGGTTCATTGATGACCACTAGACAAAAACGGTAAATAGTAAGATTTTACCCCAGTTAAAACCAGGCCGATTCTATTGAGCCAGTTTAGGGAATATTTAAGAGTACCACTCAAGACGAATATAAAAGTGTTAAAGTGTTATTATTGCCAAGCCAGTATAATGACGTCAGGGAATGGGTTAGGTAATTTCGATGGGATCATGTTATAAAACCAAACTTACCAAGAATTCCCACGCTGCAGGTGGGTGGAAGGCAGTCGATTAGTGGCGTGTTTGTGGCCGAGCTGCTTACCAGTTGTCTTTATTATGTTGACGAATCAGATTTTAGGTGCCAGTCAGAATTATTATCATTACTGTACAATAACACATAAATTAAAAAGATCGGTAACGCTATGTAATAATGAAAGCTCTTATTATTAACCTAGGTTTGTTTTAATTCAAAATTGACAGATACCAAAGATATAATTCGCACCTTCCAAGTCAAAATTCTCATTCGTACCCGAGAACTTCCCCTGCTATATACATCCACAAATATTGTAATTATTTCATAAAGATAACAACAATTAAATGTTATTTATATAGAAATTAAATATGATCCATTAAAAGTAACTTAAATATTGCTATACCCCTGTCATTAATTAAAGATTGATAGCTACTCCATCCAGCCAGTGGTGGATTAAGCAGTTGAAGGCCCCCAAACTCAATCTTATTTTAAATTGTATTTTTATTTTCTCGTATAAAGATAAAGTATTGTGATTGTGTAAAATTCGAACTCAAGATTATGACTAATCTCTAATTTATATGAACACGAACCCAAAAAAGTTGATTTTACAATTATATCCGTCCCCGTGTCTATTTGTATATTAGTAAATCTGTCCCTGGCCACGGATCCAAGACGGTTGTATAGATTGTCTTCGAACTTGATATTTAGATTTGATAGGTAAAATAAAAAAAATCTACAACATTTTGTGTACATGTTATGAGCGCTTATCTGAAAATACAAAAATTGCTTTTTAAGATGGTTGATAGCCATCAAATATATATTTTTTACAATAATACCCATTTAACTGTTCCTAATAATTTGAAATTTTAATTTGAAATATTAGAGTTTTGTTGAAAATGTCTGTAAGCTACTTGCACTACTTTTGATATCGCTGCGTGGGCACACTAGCTGACCTTTTCTTTGAACACGGTAGGTTCAGTTAATGTTGGTGGCCATTATTTAAATCGCCACACTACTAGTTTCTTAAGAACACCAACACAAAACTACAGCGTAAAATATGTGACAATGTTCTGTATTTTGTTGATTTCCTTGGGTTTATAAAATGTTAATATTATTTAGATGTCATTACAGTATAATCGCAAATAATTACAAGAGTAACGTTATCTTGTTCATATCGCTTTGATTACTTCGCTCAACAGCTGTTTAAAAAGGTCCATATCAAATGTTTAGAAATGTAAGAAACCAATACTAGAGGAAATAGATATATTCTAAAGAAACAGTACAAAGAATCTCAGGATTGCACACACATGTCAGAAAATATTATTTAGAGCATACTATTTCTTCAAATCGTGAACTGTAATAAAAACTTTTTGGCATTGACAGCAGTCGCCAACTTTAAACCACCTCAAATATCTCAAACGAACACTTTTTTTTTTAACATAATGGTCTTCCTCAAAACAAATCTCTTATGTAAGTAAACATAACCAAAACTGAGTAGCAATTCAATTTACTGTTTTACATAAACAATTTAATTTAAGAACATGACACAGTGTACTGATAACAGTATTTTTGATTATTATATTAAATTACCTTAGGGATAACAGCGTAATGTTTTTGAAAGGTCTTGTCGACAGAAAAGATTGCGACCTCGATGTTGGATTAAGATTAAATTCATGAAGAATACTTATTCTTACACGATTGTGAAATGAATTGAATATATTATACTATAATCTACCTTGTTCCCTAAAGGCATGAACAGACCACTTACACTATATTTATTTAGAACATACATTAAAATCCACACTATAGGATGATATTTTTAAACTCCGCCTCTCCACCTGACTTCCATGTGAGCCGGTCTGGATTTAAAGGAGGGGACAGGAGCTAACGCCCTCAGGGACCCCACAAATTATTGCACTAAAAAATATTTTTTGTTGGATTTATTGATTGCTAAAATGGCAATATCGTAAAAAAAATATCTTACTACCTATAAATTTCTGTTTAAATTTCTGACAAAATATTACTAAGGCTAATTAGGCCTACTAATGAACGACAAGGCTACTTACTAATGGCACAAGCAAAGAAATATTACAAATTATGATTTTCAAAACATAAATAACATTTATAGATTGCAGCAAATATAGTGGCTACGTGTGGAACTATAAATCCATACCTGTTTCAAGGGCTGCATGGTTTAAGGCATCAGTCTTGTGATAGACTAGACTGCCGATGACCGGGAGATTGGGGCTCGAATCTCAGTGAAGGTGTAATGAGGGTGGTTTTTTCTAAATTAGTATTTTAATCTTCACAAAAATGCGGGTACACTTCCTCTAAATTTAACCATCCTCATCTATAACTCAGTGTAATTAGTAGATAAGCATATAACCTGAATAGGTAATAAAACGAGGTGTTAATAAAATATAATTATCAGAATGGCGATAGGGGCCTATTTCCTTATTTAAATAATATATTTAACATTGTGCGTTTAACACTAATTTTGTAAAGAAAAAAGGATAGGGCCTAGTGCCTAAATGATAAAAAAAATTGTTTAATGTTGGAGCCTGTAATTTTTAACAGCCTCACGGCCTCCACAGCTTCAATGACCAGTTTCATTGTGACACTTAGTACTCGTAAATACAGGACAACACCTACCTAGACCAGAATGTTATGGGCCAGTTTCATGGTCAGACTTAGTACGCCTCATGTGC
>CABFOV010009505.1:0-11221 GCA_902141375.1 Timema poppense
CCAGTGTTACATTCCTTGTACACTCACTTCAAGCAACAAGGGACACCAGGACCAGTGTTACATTCCTTGTACACTCACTTCACGCAACAAGGGACACTCAGTAAAACAAGTGAGGTAGTTGTGAGTGTTCGCTGTGTGTTTGTAGCCCTCCTTGTTGCTCGCATGGTCGAACGTGGCCCCCTCGTGTTGGACTGTATTCCTAGTTACGGAGAGATCAGGGTTCGTATCCTTGTCAGGAGTTCTGAGGACATTTTCCAAATGATTTCCCACTTTCTCTCTCTCTCTCTCTACTCTGTCTCCATGAAGTACGAGTACATTTCCTGTGAATATATATCTTCTCTCTACCTATTTTATAAGCGTAGCTAATGTAAGCACATAGTCCGAAATGAAACCTAGACGGGGGTGAACATATTTTATTTTGTGTCGTTTATATTTGCATCAGTTATGTCTCTATATCCGCTTAGAACAGAAGACGTGACGGGGAGTATGACTCACTGACTGACCTTGATGCAAGTTGTGGACCATTTCCGGGTGGATGAACCTTCATCTTGGCGCTATTGTCAGTACCTATCAGTTTGTTTGTGTCCAAGTCAGTTCATGACTTAAACTGTCAGTAGCTTGGTAGGGGATCGACTGTCCGACCTTGACACGAGGTTTGACAACCGGAGAGGGAGTTAAAAAACTGATAACAAACTAATCTAGACCACATTTAGAAACTATTGGCGGAGAACTCCGTTTCTAGCTGCAATACTTCCTGAGAGTTCAGATATTAAATGTTCTTGAGAAATATTTTTACCAAGCAAACAAATACATCCTTTTTATCAACTCTCTAAATGTGTACAATTACAAATATGTATCGCAAAGCAGCCTTATACATGTATTAGCATTAATAGCTTCTTGTATAACGGTTATAAAATGTATTTTATGTAATAATCTTTAAACTAATATATTTACAGAATAGACCACACGTTGATTTGAGCTTGGTGCCAATTGTTCACATCACACCACTAGGATCATACCTACGACTCCTCACTGACCACAAGTGAAACTTGGTCTGACTTTGAGGCTTTCTGCTTGCATAGTTTGCCGCAATATAAGCTAGCGCTGTGTTCGTTGTGGTTATGAACACGTGGCGTGTAACAACAGTTATTTATTATAGTTTTAGACAAAAACTATTACAAATCCTTTCCATATCTGTGATAGATTAATATTATATTATTATTTTAATTTACAATCTAGTAATATGTGTGATGAATTATTGAAATAGTTAACATATATAACATAGGTGTGAATTTGACATAAAAACAAAGTTTGTGTTTGAAATTAACGTTGCTTTCACTTTGGTTATAGCTCTGACTGAGCTTGAATAGTTTGGTCAATTCTTGGATGGTAATTCATCATTCAAAATATCACCGAATGGGATCTAAACATGAGTTCCTTCAGGTGTCGTAAACTGGCTGATGACACTGGTCCTCGTATTTTAATAAATTTTATTTATAATAATAGTTTAACCATTTAAATAGTACTACACAATGTGAATAGAATCCACACACACACACTTTGTACTGAGCTCAATTTGATTAAAAAATGATTGCGTAACTAAGCAAATTTAAGTGCTTTATAAATTAAGACCAATTAGTTATTATAGTTGATATGTAATCTACTAATAGGTCCCTTTTTTGGTCATCTTAATTATTTAACCTAGTCACCATATTACCTAAAAATATCAAATGAAAATGTAATAGTTCAAACTTCTTTTGAATTGCGCTTATATTAATACATAAATATACTAGCGCTTTTTGGTTTCAGTGTTTGATCAATAGAACTAAACAGTAGCTAGATATTACGCTAGGGTCGCCACAAGCGACTTGTCACCAATGTTAGCATGGCACATGCAAAAAGATCCCCGTATTTTACGCTACTGTATTTGATTAAACTCCATATAAAGTTGAGTTTGGGGGAAAAGTTCACTTTTAGCTCAAATCCAATTATTTCTGCCATGTTTTTAGAAGATCAGAGATTTTTCCAATTCACTTTACTTAATGTTTAAAATATGTATCCGTCATATTAAAATTTAATTTTAGAAATTTTACTTGTTGGGTCTTGATGTACTTTTAAATATACAAGTTGTTGTCGTTAGAAATGTGTGTAATGTGACTTTCCCCCTTCATTCCCCCTATGACCTATCATGTTTCTTATTTCTTATAATAAAGAAGATGCTAGCTCATTTCAAGGTCTGCGTTTGGTCTATTATTTATTTTATCATCCCTTGACCAAAGTCAAACATTCCTCTGAAAGTTTTTGGCATTAGTTGAGAATATTGGGACAGTAAGCTAGTGTTTTATTTTGTAACATTTTAAATGGGAAGTTTTCCGGATGGACGTCGCTTGCAAAGTTATAAGAATCCTGAGATAGTCATTTTGGTTAAGTAGGTATCGAGTGTTCAGAAGAGAAAAAAAGAGTTTTATGTTGTGAAGATGAGTTTGAATCATCACATTTCTACAAAGTATGAAGAGAGTCCAGGAATGGCCCATTCAGATACAGAAATACTATTTTCTTGCCCTCCAATCCTCGATATAATTTAGTTCGCGGCTTAATATTTTGGAGAAAGCCCGAGATAAATATGCTTTAGTGATTATTTCTTGATGTATAGGGGAATAATACCCCTACTCGTATTGGGAACTCTAGTAAATAATGCGGGATCTGTATTCATGTTAATAATATAGACCTTTCTGAACTGGTTAGCAAAAGTTTAAGTCAGCTTGTTACAAGCTATTACCAACCAACTCAGTAATTGAATTCCAGAAAATGGCATTACTTGTTTATTTTATGTATAGTATAAATTTCTTTTAAGAAATTGTCTTGATGTTTTTTTAGGAGTGTCAACCATAGCCAGCAGGCCAGAATATTTTTTATTTTAACAAGTTACACAAATTCTCCTGAGTACAAGATTTTAATCGTGTTGCATCAATAATTGTTTGCCACTTGGTAGCTATTTAATAAATCACGCACGATTTTTCATCCTATGGCTATATTACTGTTATTTTTAATTTGCAAACTATTTTAGTTAATATCCATATGAGGAGGTAAAAAAGCTGTGGACATCATATTTTGAGAGATTGTTAAATCCAAAAGGGAAAGGACTGGTACAGAAGGAAGACGATAAGGAAATGAACGAAGAGATGGAGGAGGAAGTAGTAGACCTAGCCTGGAAGGAGGTATCAGAGGCCGTGAAAAGGATGATAGCGGGAAAGACACCAGGAGTGGATGAACTAACGATGGAAATGATAACAGTAGAAGGGGAAAGGGGTTTACAGTGGTGGTATAAAGTAGTAATGCTGGTGTGGAGGGTAAATAAAGTGCCAGAGGATTGGACAAAAGGTATTATATTACCAGATATTCAAGAAAGTGGATAGGAAGAGGTGTGGAAATTATAGAGGCAAAACACTGATGTGTCAATGCACAAAAATAGATGAAAATATTCTGGAAAGGAAGATGAGGAAAAGCGTGAGGGGTAGTTGGAGAAAGGATCAACATGGGTTCAGAGAGAAGAGGTCGACGATAAATTTGATATTTGGAATTAGACAGTTGATGTAAAAAAGATATGAATTTAGAAAGGATCTGTTAATAGCATTTATGGATGTATAAAAAGCTTGTGATAATGTAGATAGAAATAAATATGGGAAGCAACGGAGGAGGCTGGATTAGAAAGAGGAGTGGCTATGAGAATAAGGAATATGTTTGATAATAATGTGAGTTGTGTAAAGATGGAGAGAGGGTGGACAGAGGGGTTCCAATTAAAAAACTGAGTCAAGCAGGGAAGTGCCCTCTCAACATTGCTATTTGTATTGGTGATGGAAATGATAATGAATAGAGTGGCAGGGAAACCGGGTGAGGATAAATTGAAAGCAATTATGTTTTAAGATGACTTGATGGTATGGTGGAAAAAGGAAGTACAGGAACAGCTTCAGGAATGGAATGAGGAAGTGTAAAAGTGTAGAATTAAATTTAGTATGGTGAAAAGTGAAATGATGGTGATGACAGGGCAGAGAATAAGGCAAAGAAAGGTGATAAAACTGGATGGAATAGAGTTGAAAGAAGCAAAGAACGAGAAGAGATAGGATTAGGAATGACGATGTAAGGTCTAGAGTTGGGGTACATAAGATAGTAGAGAAAGCTAGTATGAGATGGTATGGACACGTAATGAGGATGGGAGAGGAGAGGATTTCCAAGTAGATTAATGGATATGAAGTATGTAGGGAAGAGACAGCAAGGAATACCAAGGAAGTGATGGTAAGAACAGATAGCAGTAAGTGTGAAAGTGAGAGGAGAGTGGAAGAGAGTGCAGGAGCAAGAAAGGTGGAAGAACAGAGGGAGATGGAGGCATTTCTACTAAACAGATCCAGCCACAGGCTGGAAACAGTTCAGGATAATGATAATAATATGGTGTGAAAAATAAACACGGTGCTTTGAGATAGTTCATATTTAACCCAAATTATAAACTTAAGTGTCTTATTCCATAAGTTTATGTTGTTTCTTTAATTTAATATTCCAAAGGTTATGAATTTAAATCCTTGAATGCTTATTATAATGCATAAAACTAGAATATAATTTCAAATACGCATCTAACAAGACATACATAATTTTCCCATTAAAGGTTTTAGATACGTGTAAAATATTATTACTAAATTACAAAAACCGGATGTCCAAATATACTCTATGGTGTAGCTATAGATAGACGAACCTTGACGTGGACTTGCGGTGGTAATGCTTTGCAGGCATATTAAAGTTATGCACCGTGTAAAAAATATGTCATGAGAGAATTTATTTTTTTGATTAAAAACAAAACTCCCATTTTGTTGGTTAACTCAGTTTAGATTTCAAAATTAAACATGGCATCGGCTAAATGTTTAATTTTAAAATTATACAAACTAATGCTTAGAGAATCAATTAAATTTGAGTCATATAACTATAGGTATTTTATTTGATATATTCTTGTTAAGATTCTTACTATATTATATAGTTTTTAAAAATTGCTTGCCCATAGGTTTCAACATAATATGTTGTAATATTAATAAACTCGTCTTATATAATTTTACTTAGTCTACTGTTTATATGTGAAATGGATCAATACTGGATTAAACTACGTCACTTATCGTGCTTATTCAAACTTGATATTACTTGTAAAACCACTATCTAGTATAAACTCAAATACAAGACAAGCTAACCAAAAAACAATCAAAACGTACCAAACATAGAAAATCAACACCTGCATGGACTGTTCACAAGTTTGTGCATGTTACACTAGTGAATCTCTTGGAGAGAGAACGAGAAAACTAACAAAATATATAGACTTAAAAAAAAAATCCAATGTACTAATAAATACAAATTGGGAATTAAAAGGTGGGGTTGGATTAATATAGTTACAATTAAATAATATAAATATACACAAGAAAATGTTTCAAAGAATAAAACTGGTTTCATGTTAGATGGGTGTAACCCAAGAATTAGATAATTTAAGGGAGACTGTCATTTCTCTACCAAATTGTTGATGGTTCCGACCTTTCTTTTCCATTGTCTTACTGGTAATAGCTATTAGGTAAGGATGAGGAGGGATAATCGCCCTTGGTACTCCTGAACCAGGGCTAGAACCCTAACCTCCTTGTAACCAGCTTCATGTTTAGGCTGGATGCCCAACGGTGTAGGTTTTTAGCCACTATGCGGCATTTACAAACGCCCTTGCGCGCCAGAATTAATGTACCATTTTGTGTTTATTGCGTGACCACGGTTTTATATAGGTCTGAACCACCGCATGTCACTGGATGTTGCTTGTCCATCTGTAAACATGCCCAACGGGCAAACTGGTGGTTAGTAAGGGTGTCACTTACTCGAAGGGAAGTAATCGCACGCCGCTGCGGTAGTTATAGTGAAAACGGCAGTTCTCAAGCATCGAAATCGCAAACCATCCTCAACCGCCTAAAATGTTTCCACCCTTTCATTGCTTCGATCTCAGAACTGTGAAATTACGCACGACAATTTATTTTTACTTTGTTTATTTTATTCCAAAGATTAAAGATAAAGTTTGTAATCTTGGAACATTTTGTTACTTTCACTTTGTTTAGGCATGCACTATATTTTGAAACGTTTTAAATAACTGAGGAGTCTGGACTGCATCTCGGGGCTCGGGGAGGCGGTCCCCTTGACACTTTCTGTTTGTTTTATAGGTTGAACAAGTTCTGATTGAATGGACGGAAGGGGTTATTGTGAATTCTGAAATGTCGGATGTACCCCCTGTTTCAGGATGTACGCCTTGAGGAGGATAAGGGACGGCTTCAAAGAAAACAAAACTCTAGCAGATCCGGGGGAGATTCAAAACTCGATCAAAAGAGCTGAAGCTAATTTGGCCGCAATCAAACGACAGGTTTGAGAACTAGACTCGAGTTTGTCATTTTAAAATAAGTTAGTTTTTCTACAAATCTTCATAGAAAAGTGTAACATTGTCTTTCGGGGTGACCTGGTGGTCTAGGGGGTAAGGTGTCAGACTTCTATGCTGGCGGCCGGGGTTCAATCCTCGGTCCCGACACAGATTTATCTGATTGCCAAACCCTTCCTTCACCTCAGACAAGACATCTTGTGAATGTGGGGAATGCCAGGCCTCCACCGTGGTTCGGATTCCACGTTAAACTGTAGGTCCTCCATTTCATCTCACAATCACCCTACCATTACACATTAGTGTAAGTGCGTATAACCCGAACGGGTAGTAAGACGCGGTAATAATAATGTATTATTGTCAATGTTTATCATTTAAACTATAGTCTTATAACCACCCACCAGGGCATTTAGATATATTCCAAAATGTAATTGTTCAGGGTGATGTAACGTTAGTAAGGCAGTTTTGAACGGGACTGCCGTTTTTATTTTGCTACCTGGCTACGACTGTTTCGTCATTTTAATAAAAGGGAAGTTTTTGTGCCTTTTTTTTATTAAAAACTTTAAAAAATGGTTAAATATAGGTATCAATAATAATATATAATCAAGTTTGCATCAACGGCTGCTATTGTAGGTACCTGTCATTCATGTAACCGTTGATAGAGGCGTGTTGATCGAGATTGACAATCACCCACTAAGAGCGTGCGTCACAGCAGGCCCAACTCGGCTCCCGGGAGGTTTGGGAGTTAGAGGGAAAATAAAGGACCAAGATATGCCAGAAATGTGTGCAATTCATTTGTATTTGAATGATTACTCGACATTTCCCGGGGCGATGATGGGGGACAAAGCGACAGCATGTCCTTATGAAGACAGAATAAAGATTTGTGTACAATGCTTGGCTGTGAAGCCGTTATAAAATGCTCTAAAAAGCCTTTTCAATGCGGTTTTTATCCAAATATCATTTAATATTTCAGCTGTTCAGTATTAGAAACATCTAACTCTGGTTCTCCATTAATGTTTAATCAGAGATAATCAACGTGCAAGTGTTGGTGTAACTTCACTATTTATAGCCGACTGTAGCACAGTTGATGGTCATGTGATGCGTGCTCTTGATAAATAATGTAACTTTATGATTTTGTTCTGTGCGTTTGTTGGTTGCACACACGCACACGTTGTCTACCTAAGTGTCGAATCAATGACAGTCTTGCTAATAATTGTAAGACAAAATTGTAACATTGATTGTGATAAATTTTATAAATATTTTTACACCCCCGCGCCCCCTTCTTTACTTGACCTGGTCTTAAGGAACTGGAGAGTTCAAGGCCACCAGAACGTAAGCTCTCCATTCAACCCTAACCTGACACAACTAACTCTCTGGTCTTAAGGAACTGGAGAGTTCAAGGTCACCAGAACGTAAGCTCTCCATTCAACCCTAACCTGACACAACTAACTCTCTGGTCTTAAGGAACTGGAGAGTTCAAGGTCACCAGAACGTAAACTCTCCATTCAACCCTAACCTGACACAACTAACTCTCTGGTCTTAAGGAACTGGCGAGTTCAAGGTCACCAGAACGTAAGCTCTCCATTCAACCCTAACCTGACACAACATCCATCAACATCTCGGCCTACCAAGGGTTCTTGTATCTCCAGGTTTCCCAACAAAACGCCTGCTCTCACCCATACACACCACCTCATCATGCCTTGACATGTTTGTGGGTGCGTTTAAACAATCTATTATTGTTTGTAGGTCGTGATTGGTAAACTCTACTCGGCAGACAAGTTGGTCATCGAAGATGAAGGAGAGCGGAACTTACCTTTTCAACACAAACCCGAGTGCTCGACTACGATCAACACTTCCAGGACCTAGGCATCAACTTGTTTGGTTGAAATTGTATTTTCAGGTAGAGGTTGTGTAAGAACAGCCGCATTGAGATTATTTTAAGTGCCTAGACGAGAAGTTGACTTTAGGCTCGAACCAAGATTACTGCACCACTATTTTGTTTGTAGCACTTTTTTCTGATTAAAGACTGAATGAGTTGAAGTATTATATTAAAAAAGACCAGTTGTGATAGATGTAGGTTATTGCATTAAATTGTTGCACGATAGAGCATTTTTAATGTCTGTTCATTTTATTTGGATAAAATAAAGCTTGACACGGTCGCTCCATCCAAGCAGTTAAAGCACTGCTTGTCTACTTTGAGTGAAACAAAACCTTATTTTATGTTTACTTATCTTTGAAATCACAAATCTAGTTTTGGCAGCATCTTTGGGACAGCGGAGAGGAGGGTCCCGAGAGCCAGTCACAATGTAACAAGAGACAGGACGAGGAACGAAATAACTAGGGATCATTAGAAGAGACAATGAAGAGAACACGTTGCTGTGGTTATGTCATGTGATGAGAGTGGAGGACAGAAAGAACAGAGCAAAGAGAAGGGTAGAAGAGCACGGAGAGGACTGGAGACACGTGGCTGAGGGAGGAGTTTGGAGAGTTCGACAGGAATGGAAGAGATCACAGAGTGCCCTTGGTCTGTGTTGGCACACGCACACTTTCAGTTTATGTTAGTTGTCCAAAACTACTTGCCGACTAGAGATGGGCGATAAATCACCGTTACTCCCAGTGACTAGATATCAAAAGTATCGGTGATTGAGATATCAGTGATCGTAGATACGGAGCTAATATTGCTTTTTTAGACACTCAAGTAAATACTCTCTTTGCGGCCCTTGTTATTATTTTATTTTCTACTTTCTACCGGCTGATTGAGAATCGACCTTATTGACTGGCATGTTTTACTTATTTCTTTTTAAAATACTTGATCTCGTAGAGCTCATTTTTCAAAAACAGAATTAAATTGCTAAGTAAAAATGACTTTAATGGTTTAAATGTTTCATTCACATGTATTTTCAATACAAAATATATGTTAAGAACAACATTGAAAAGTTTGCCTACTAAGCGAATCACATTTCGGATTATTAAAGTAGACTACGAAAAAATCATTTTTTTAATGTCACATACATTTTAATTGTAGTGAAACAGAATCACAACCAAAATAAACACATGGTAATTTACATTTTCTAAAATATATTATTCACTCTTAAAGTAATTGTTCTTTTACCGTTGATTCAAAAAGTGAATTTATTTCAGTTTAACAATGATTTGGGTAATTATTTAGTGTCAAGAGGCAATAAAGAAGTTTTTTTTTGTATTTCAGACAATGGATATGTTTACAAATATCGTAGAATGTGACAGACAAAATATCGACCCACTACCTAGCAACAAACTGTGAAGATGGAAAATATCAGTCCGTCAAGACACTGGGAATGCCAGTCACAATCACTAGTATAAATCACCGTCACTGTAGTCAATGATATCGTAAAATCACTGTCTAGCTCAACTCTTGAAGCCACTGCTATTAAGTAATTTTTTGAACAATTTATTTTTAAATTTTTATAATTCATATAACATTTAACCTTTAAAGGTATGGCTATTTTAGATTCAAAGCAAGAGACACAGTGAATACAGTAGTCTCGGAAACTAAACATTCCGTGTAACTCGACACGCACACAGTTGTTGGTGTCAGTCTCACACTCCAAGGTCATTCATCTGTTTAACTCGAGTGGAACACTCGTGCTGTGTGTGTTAGTTTTCCAATTCAGTAACGTGTTATTCGAATCAATATTATATGTATACACGCCATCATATAATATTGGATACTGTGTGTGACTCATCCTTGTTTAGTAAACACGCGTCTTATGTACAGTCAACAGTAAAACTCAACACAGCTCGGTCCACATTAGGTCGCGTTTCTGACTCTACTGTATTTTTTATTGATCTCCGTCTAATAAAATGTTGTGTTATATATATTTAACTATTTATATAGCCTTTAGTTTGAAAAATATTTAATTTAAAAAAAGTGAAGTAGATAGTCTTAGTTGATAAAGACGTATCAAAATATAAATTGAATTAAATATACATAATAATTAATTGTAATGCAAATGAAAGAATAGAACAGCAAAAATTTAAACTAGATGTGTTTCAAAAATGAATATTTTTGTCGGCAAAGCATAGGTATGTTTTTATCCCAACATAAAGTTGAAGTCGACAAATATCCTGGGAGAAACTGAGTTTTAGATGACTAACAAAACTCAAATAAAATAACTATGACATGATGAGACATCATTTTGGCTTTCACCGGCACACAAATACATCTCTTTAGTTTATTTAAACACCAAGTCCAAGTGCTGCCATCTAAACAATGCAATCCTGACTAGAAAACAATCGGTATTCTCTCTTGACCTGAAGAAGTTGCATGTGATAATGAAATATTGTCTCAGTGTTTTATTTAAACAATATCTACTCCACCATGCTTGTGATAGTCGAGTGCTTTATTAAAAATACCGTAATATTAGTAAATGATGAAGGAAAAAGGTGCCAAACTGCTGTAATGAATCAAACCTTGAAAAAAATACAAAAGGGCAAGGCTTGCCCACTTACCAGGAAACTGTGGGTCTCAACGTTCATAGTTAAAACACATAGTTACGTAATGTTCCGGATACATCAGTCCCCTTGTTGTCCCTTCACTGCGGCTTCGCGGTGACTGGTTTGGTCTCGTCGAAGTCCAGTTTCCGGGCGACGGTGGTTGTCAGGCGTCGATCTCGTGGGTCCTGTGGTTGGGGGTAAGGAAGGGAGATGGGGGAGAAAACATGGGCGGGTTCTGGGGTGGTCAAGGGGTGTAAATGGTAGCCCTCAGGACTAAAAGGGGAAATGGGAGTAGGTGGGGGTCGGATGGTCGGT